>JAJMFY010000013.1:0-269850 GCA_030574955.1 Teunomyces lycoperdinae
GAGTGTGTGGACGCTCAGTGTGGGAACGTTGAGTGTGTGGACGCTCAGTGTGGGAACGTTGAGTGTGTGGACGCTCAGTGTGGGAGCGTTGAGTGTGTGGACGCTCAGTGTGGGAACGTTGAGTGTGTGGACGCTCAGTGTGGGAGCGTTGAGTGTGTGGACGCTCAGTGTGGGAACGTTGAGTGTGTGGACGCTCAGTGTGGGAGCGTTGAGTGTGTGGACGCTCAGTGTGGGAACGTTGAGTGTGTGGACGCTCAGTGTGGGAGCGTTGAGTGTGTGGACGCTCAGTGTGGGAACGTTGAGTGTGTGGACGCTCAGTGTGGGAACGTTGAGAACGGTTGTTGTGACCTCTCTTCTCATTGCCCTTCCGGTCATCATGGTTACGGTTGCTGTGATGACGATAGTTATCAGAGTACTGATCATGGTGTTCACTGTGATGACGGTCTGAATGATGACTGTTGTTGTCATGGTGCAGAGGCTTCACAAACGTCGATGTTGAAAGACTCTTCGTAGTCTTAGCATCCAGAGGCTTCACAAAAGTGGAAGTTGGGAGAGCATTCTTGGCTTCGGCCGAAGCAGCTTCGACATAAACCAAGGTAGCAATTGAGATAGCAGTGGCAAGATTGAATAAATGCATTTGAGGTGATTGTTGGTGTTGGAATTTTACAAAAGGGTGCTATTATACACCTTTTTATAGTAAATTATATTCTAGATGAACCCTACAACGGCGTTCTAGAACTCATCTTCAGTTTCTAAAAAAAGTTCAATGTTACCTCGTACGTTTCCTGTCAAAGTATTGACAATGTGCAATAAGGTTTTCGGCTGCAATTTCCTGCATTCTAACGCACCGGGAATCAAATGTAATGAATTATAAATTACTCCGCCTTCGATCGTGGAAAAAAGGGTTGTATGTTTTGCAGCCACATCAGCATTTGGAAATCACGGAAAGTGACCCTTTCTAATTCCAATATATCCATCCAACGAATCATTGACATCTAACCAAGCCTTTCTGCCATGTCCGCCTTCAATTCCAGTGTTACCCGCCTGATTGCCCCACCATTCAAGTATATGCGAGTCATATTGGACTGTAAAAAATATAAAAAGCGCACTAAATGCAACCCCAGCCGATAGTGCACTAGTCAAGATATAGTTGTATCGTTCCCACCATGCCAAGTAGTTTGTCTTAACATAGTACATAAAAATAAAGGATATATACAACCCGCCTGTAAAGTAGGCTAGATTGTAAGGGGCATACAACAACATTCCTCCAATGATAATAGTAGGCTGGAAATAGCGTGACCATGTTTCAGGCCCAGCCTTGCGAAACCAAACACAAGGTACGACTAAGATAACACCAAATAGGAAGCACCATTTCAAGATTGGATACATGCCACTAAAAACCTTGGCAGGGCCAATTTCCCCAAATTGTATACTAGAATAAAAATAAGTATTCGCACCAGGGCAACTAAGCTTATCCGCCTGACCTAGTTCGCATATCTCCGAGATATTATTAATTTGCCAGTCCGCTATCCATAAGGCTATAGTAACACTTACCAAAGTAGAAATTAGTTGTCCCCTAAAAATAGATTTTGGTGGTAGTTTGGAATAATGGGCTAGTTTTTGGTCAGTGATATAGTTACTCGCCTGACTATCAATATTATAACCGTAACTCTTGAGTGTGATCAAGGCTATGCCTGAGTTGGGGATTGCATAGCCTACAATTAGCTCAACCAAAACATTTAGTCCAAATGAGAACCCTGTAACTGAGGCGATCGCTGTGACGGGGATCAAAAAAACAACATTGATGCCGATCGTAAAAAATATTCCCCAAACCGGCGTTTCACTCGGATATAGTAAAACACACAATATTGCAAAAACAGTGCTCACCACTAAAATCGTTAAGAACCAACAGTCCGGAACGTCATCATATTTGGACATCATTCTGCAATGTGGGTCATCTGCATACTTCCCAAAGGTTGACTGTTCATCAGAATTTTTCCGTAATGCGTAGGTTAAAGTTGACCATATGTTTATAAAGCTCGCCTTCATTGAGTCCCATTCCACAACAAAAGTGTATAATATTGCGAATGGATACAACGCAAAATAAGCTCCGTACAATACCAAATTTGCAGCACTGAAATATGGTGGACCAATTTCCTGATACTTCGAATCATCAAAAGCATTCTTTTCGTCTAAAATGTCATGAATATTGTACACTAATCCCTTATTATTGAATAATTGGTTGGAGTTTATTGGAAAATAACCTGTCCACTTATTGTTCGTATAGTAAACAATTAGAATCACAAAAAATCCTAGTAATGTACCAATATATTGGTTAAGATAGGTATAAAATGGAACTGTCAAACATCCTGCGGTATCGAGAACATTCCAGTCAAATGTTGGCAATGGATTTAATCCCAAACCAGCTTTTGTTCCTGTGACATTTGCTAGGTGGATTGAGTTAGGACTAAACCAAGTGGGCCAGTTAAAGGTAGAAAGTGCTTTAAAGAAGTAACTTGGAATCCAATTGTATACAAAGCTTAGTACAAAGACAAGGCAAAAGAATCCAAATCTCGATATCGACCAGCCATTAACCAGAGTCTTCAGTTCATCTTCATGCATTAATGCTCTGTTCAAAGCAATAGTTGGTAAAATAGTAGGCCATATAGCCTTTCTTGGATACACACATACTTTCTTCATAAGAAATGCAAACCCAAATCCTAAAAACTGAGTTGAGACTGTTAGCAAAATTTGATAAGTCCAAGTGACCCATTTCAAACCATAGAACTTCTCAAGTTTCATGACAAAGATATTGTAGATCAGGTACGGAGTTCCGGAAGAACACAGATAAATTATGGTCGCTAACATCATCTCTTTATACGTCCATGGACCAGGATTCAATTGTACTTCGTAGTTGAAGACTCGGACTATTTTTTGTGGGACATATTTTTCCCAAAGCTTACCACAAGGCAAAAGCAATATTTGAATTGTATGTGATCCTAAGCGGATGCTTGGCATCCTATGGACAAAGAAATTATTAACAACTGCTCCAATAATGGTCCAGAACAAACCTATCACATAAACTCGTAAAGTTTCAACAGGTATACTTGGATCATCAAAGGGATCGGTAATGGATCTAATTTCAGGGTATGGAGAGTGGAATCGCACCAATGCAGCCTCAAGACGAACTTGGAGATTCCAATCGGTGATTTCTAAGTAAATTCGATTCTTTAAGTGAGGACTGGATTGCAATTTATGTTTGGTCTTTTGGTCAATATCATCATAGTTTTCGGGTATTTGATTAACTAATCGTTCGATTAATTGGTAATCTTGATGTAGAAAGTTGATATCTCCTTGATGTTCAACTAATGTATCACGTAGAATACTTATTGCATCCTCAATGACCAAGGAATCTATGGCATTTATCATATATCTAGCCAGGCTTGTTATAAGAGTCTCCTCTAGTTTCAACTTACCTGAGGAATAGTCGTCGTCGTTAATATGGCCAAGTCTAAGCAAAATGAATAGCACCTGTGCATCTCCTAGACTTGTTTTTGCTGATGAAACACCTGTATTATCATTTAAAATATTAGCATCTCTTTCTATTGGTGGTATATCAAAAGTCGATAGTTCAATATAACCTTCTGGGGCCATTGTTGATTCAGTCTCAGTTTTGTTATCGGTCGTTTTTCTCCGCAAAAACACTGCGGCACTGGCGTAATTAAATTTGCAGCTGAAACGCACACCATCCAGACCTGATCTAAAATAGAAACTCAAGAAGCATAACTTTACTGAAACAGTACTCTAAAAACTTTTTTGTATCGTTAACATATGTTTATTGACTTCAATTATGCATTTTTTAATAATCTAGCGAATTAGGTAGTATCGCGCAAAATCTTGCAAATTTTGACTAATTTCTCCTCTGTGTTTCGCAACCCAACTAACATAAGATTAGCGGGTGCATTCACGAAAGACTTTGGAGAATCATACAATTCATGGTAATACCTGTCAATATCGTTCAAAGGCTCATACTTTTTGTTTGGCTTATCTAATTCAAGGTCTACCTTGGTGATTGGAAATACGAGTCCAGGATAATCTAATAAGTTCCAAACTGCAGTATAGCCCCAATATTTTGTTGTTCTGTGCTTAGCTGCAACTCCTGGATAAACAGGAGCTATTATAGCATCAAGGGCCTTGCCATCCTTACTGGCGTAAGACATCCAATGCTTCAAGTATTCTTTTCGATACTTCTGCTTCTCGAGGTTCCATTTCCATTGGTCGTGCATATCGAGTTCTTCAGCACCATCGATCGCCCAACTCGTCTGTTCACAACAAGGTTCACCAGTTGATGTCATGGTACTCCTCGTGTCCTTTCCGCCATCCTCAAAATACAATCTTCTAATTATTTCCCAGGATTTAGCGTGATTATAGGGCTCGAACTCAACAAGTTCGACATCTTCCAACGCAGATAGTTTTTTTTTAACAATTTCGAGTGCTCTTAGAATTGGGGGATGGGGGGTAACTATTCCATCTGATTCAAGATAACCAATTCTAAATCTCTTCTGAGTTATGGGTTCCCAGGGAAGACAAGTCAAAGATGGATCTATCAACCAAGGCCTTGCATTAATAACTGTTCTCATTAGAAGATCTAAGAGATCAAGAGATCTGGTAATTGGTCCTGTCACTGACAAAATTGATTCCGATCCCATTTGGCAAGAGAAATAATCTGCTGTTGGCAAACGTCCAACAGTGGTTCGTAAGCCATAAATGCCGTTGAAAGCCGATGGACATCTGATACTTCCTCCAATATCACTACCAAGTCCAATAGGGCTAGCATGTATGCCATTTATTGCTCCTTCACCCCCTGAAGATCCACCGGAAGTTAGCTTTGAATTATATGGGTTAAATGTCCTTCCATGCATATATGATTCACATTCCAACATCATTAAAGACTGTGGATTTGTTGTTCGCACAAACGGAATACCACCCTTCTTAACTAAGATGGTCACAATATCGGCATCATAGTCCACAATTCTATCCAAGAAGCACAAAGATCCGTGGGTGATCGCACGGTTTTTAAAAGGAATCATTTCTTTGATTGATATTGGTAAACCAAAAAAAGGTAATCTCTTCTTCGTCTCAAACTTAGAGTCTAAAGCCTTAGCAATGGCTAGCGCTTCAACTGGTAAGAATTCTTGGACGCAATTGACTAATTTAGAAGCAAAAAGGGCTGCATGAAAATAATATTTCAACACCTCAACGCAGGTATATTTACCGGCCTTCAAATCTAAAAGAAGATCATACGGATCCTTTTCTGTAATCTCTTTCACTTTTGCAGGTAGAGAATTTCGGTAAATATCAATTGGGAAATTTGCAGGATTTCCAAAGTCAGTCACCATTGGTCCAATTGCCGTTGGTAACGATTTGAAAATAACCAATGTCTCACTATCATCAAATGGAAATAATTCTAAAGTCTTAATCAAAGAATCTATCACGATTCTTTGAGCCTTACTAGCAAGTAATTTCCAATCATCTGTTAACATACTGAATGGAGAAAATCATGAGAGACTATTTCCCGTTATTTTAGACCCTTTTTATTCTCTCTTATCGCTAATTGGTAAGCCAAGAATGTCTTCCCGAATTAGGAAAGACACGCGAACCTGATGCAACTTCAGATAAAAAAATTAATAACATGTCATTTGGAGCTTTTCAAATGAAACTACTGGTGCATCCCCGACATAATGCCCAACACCACCCGTGGCAAAATTATTTTGATAAGTCTTGTATATTTTATTTTTTAGTCGGAGGGGGAGGTGGGGGTGGAAGGAGGGGGATGGAAGTAGAGGCGCTTAAGGTTTGGTAATAAGTGGAGAAATTTATCCTAACCGAGTCTCAATTCCTAGTCACTAGAAAACTCCTCCAAAAGACCCGCCGAAGCCTTGTTATTGGAACATTTGACTTCAGTGAGCATCATAAAACGGTCACATTATTAATTTTAATAACTTTCCCCTTCTCTACTACAAAGAGTTCGTAGTCGCCTCATTCTATGGTACCTCGCATCTTTAAAATACTACCGTGAAACAGAAGCTTGCAAGAGAGCTTCGTTCGCAGTTCGACAACCAATTAGATCAAGAAAGAAATACTCGCAAGAGGCATTCACAAATTTCATTACACCCTTATATAAAACGTCACTTGGAAGCGAAGTAACTTGGATACTAGAATGAAAAGCTTAATTATAAGGAAGACCACACTCTTTTGGGTTACTTACTGCGAATAAATTTCAGCGAGGCAACCCCCTGAATAAACGTACATTTGAAGGGGTAAAATTAGTACCGAGTGCGCCAGTCGTTCCAACTTCGACTCTGTTGCTAAAGTATGGCAAGGATTTAAGTACAATTCTAGAAGCCTTCCATAAACTACAAGGTCATCAACTTGATAAAAGAGAATTAGATACTAAAAATAGCAACTAAGTTTGATTTTGGCTGTGCATAAGACGTGATTTGAGCGATTTTGGATGCAAATCAATAATCGTCACCACGGGTGACTACTTCCTTCTTGTGTGGATGTAACAAGATTGTGTGCTCAAACTGGGCAGTGTAGCTTCCCTTAATATCAACCAATGGTGGATAGTCCTCCACCACACCAGCTCTTACCAATTGGTTCAATGCAAGCACGTACTTATCTTCACCAGTTCTCTCCAAATATCTACGGCACCATGGCAAGGTTCCAAAATTGTCTTGGATTGTCTTCAACAAGTCTTGTGCTCTCTCTGGAACCTTGGCTTGTACATCCTTGTTCCAAGCATAGTGTGAGCATTCACCCTGTGTCAAGACATAACCGTTACCCGTTGTTCCAAAGGTTTCAATGGCAAAAGTTTCACCTTCTTCCATCTTGGTCATGTCTCCATTTGCAACAATAGGAACCGTCTTACCAGAGTGAATAATGTAGTCGCCAATATTGTGGCCGTTAAGGTTTTTAATACACTTGACAGGATAAACCTTACCGTTAAGCTCCACTTCGTACGATTCCATGACTTCTTGGATAGCCCCACCGATGTCGTTCAACCTGACATCAATACCACTTTCTTTAATACCAGTGTTAGTGGCCTCCTTAACGGCAGTGAGTAAATTATCGTATTTACCATCATCGTTAAATGCCATGGTGAAAGCAGAATCACAAATACGACCATTAACATGCACCCCGATATCAATTTTCATCACATCATCATATTTAAGCACCACTTTGTCACCGGTGTTGGGTGTATAATGGGCAGCAATATGGTTGAGCGATAAACCCGTAGGGAACCCGATCCCGGCCTTTAAAGTATGATCTGCAGCAGCGTAGGCACGAACTGAATTCTCAATGAGATCAGCTATTTCAGTCATGGTCATTCCCGGCTTGATGTTCTGTTGAGCTTTACGTCTGACACGACGGTGAATTTCGGCACCCTTACGGAAATCTTCCCATTTGTTGTTCAGTTGTCTATCCAAGTAACGTAACTCTTCGGAAGTAGTCCTGTGACTGTTAACTTCAAGTGGGTATTCCTGCCATTCACCTTCTGGGAATTTACCATCCGGGTACGAAGAGTCAATAGACGCCATCTTCTTTTTCTTCTTGTTCTTCTTCTTTTTTGCGGCAGCAACAGCACCTTCAGCAACATCATTGGATGCACCTGCTTCAGTTTCTTTGCCAACAAAAGTGTGAACAGATGTTGGTTGAGCATCAACCTTCAATTCATCAACTTTTTCAACTAATTCAGCACTCATAGTGTGGCTAGTGGAGAGTTTTTTTTTTGATCGCTTCGCGCGTGATTGAAATAAGTGAGTTGGTGATAGTAGTTATTTTTGAACACCATCAGAAGACATGATCAAGAAACATGAATCTTACTTAAGGGAGACTTATTTTGTTGAAAACCAATGTCCAAGTCAGTGATTGAAATACTACATCTCCATGTCTTCATCGAAGAAAAAAAAATAATTTAACTGAATTATGTCCCATCTAATTAAAAATAGAAAATGTTGCAAAATGTTGACCTCATCGCCGAATTAATTATTACTATACCCATAAATACCATCACTCTTTCGTTTCGGAATTCCCGTTCCCAAACATAACTTTATTGAAATTGAGCATCTTGCCGTCAATCTTGGGTTTAACCCCTGGAACAACAGGTCCGTTCTCACCACCGTTAGCCTGTCCATTTAGCAAATTGTTGAAATCAGGAGTCTTAAGAAGGTTCTTGTTAAGAGCTGATGTTCCCGGGGATGGGGTAAAGAAATTAACATAATCATTCATGTTGAATCCAGTCGGAGTTAACGTGAGACCCGAGGATGGCAATCCTGAGTTTCCACCTAAGTTGTTGAATAAGTTCATCGACGGGGTTAAACGATTCTGCGGTGTTCTAGCTGTACTAGTAACATGTCTCTTCGGGGTCACAGGCGGGTGTAGAGCAATAAAAGAAGAAGTATTTCCCGCTGATGTCGGCTTATGCGCGTGAACAAGGGGTCCACCTGCCAGCGTTGGAGCTGATGTCACAACTCGCGGAGTATTGGAGGAGTAGAATGGTTTAGCTGGAGAAGGAGATGTGGCCAAGAACATCAACAAATCAGCACCTTCTTCGTAATCATAAGCTCCTCCACCTGTTTTAGACTGCGTAGGAGTGGTTAAAAGAGGATTTCCCATATCTCTATTGGCTAACACAGGCGTCGTCTCCGCTTTGCTCTTCTCCTTAGATGCAGTTAGATCAAGTGATGGCTTCAAAGTAGTAACCCCTTCCAGGCGACTAGGGGTATTTGGCCGAGAAATCTCTTGAAGAACCATTTGTGGTTCCTTTTCTCTAGATGGAGACGTCTTGCGTCTTTTTGTGGGAGATTCCAGCTCTCTTTCGGATCCATCAGCAGCCATATTCTTTAACGGTGACGATGCAAGGTATATGGCAGCTGGTGTCCGAATATGAGTAGGGGATTTTCCAATTGGAGAGTATAAATTTGGCGACAGTGAAAGATGGTACATTGGCGAATTACCATTCTTCCGGTGCATGTGGCTCTTAAGGGGACTACTCTTCGGAATAATACTGGCATTGGCCTTATTGGTGGGTGAGTATGATTGCTTTGCTGTAATCGATGCCCGGGACAACTTGTTCTTTAACTGTTTGGCGATCTTCTCCAACTCCTCCTTTTTCAAGGGTGTCTTGGGTTTTGGAACTGAACCAGAGGCTACTGGCACCACTGATGGCTGGTTCATACTCGGCGATGTCGAAATTGGTTCTTCTGGAGATTCCACACTGGTCATGAACAATGCTGAAATAAGTTGGAAAAAGCTGGATGCTGTGTGTTTCTTGACAAGGTATGCAGAGGGATCTGAAAAAGTAGACAATACGCTATATTGTGTTTCTGAAATTCTAAACTTATCCCGTCAAGATCTCTAATTATCGTCCAAGTTGGCTGCTCGACGCAATTTAACCTATAAGGAAGTATTGGTACCAGCTCCTCGATCAGGCACTTCAGAGAAGAGATTTTTACGCGTCAATTTATCCCCATTAGGAAGGCGCGAATTAAAAAGCAAGAAACGATTAAACCAGTCGAACCGAATACTTTACTTTATTTACACGTAGTTGATAACCTGATTACCTAATATGTTATACAATCCTTTTTTTTTATCCCCAATGAAACCAAATCTTTGACTATCTTCAACCTTACTTAATGTATTTAATACTAGCTACATTGGTACTAATTGGGGTATCCTACTCGTTATTAACGAAAGTACTTCCTCAGTTTTTCTATGTTCCATCTCAAAATTGGAAGCAAAAAATTGAAAAAGTTATCAACTACCCGAAACCAATATATCTCCAGGTAGGATGGAAGCGTTCAAGTTTTCGCCGTAGACTAATTCTTGCTAGCACACAACCACTGTTCTATACCAATTACGTTAACAATAAGTTAAAGATCCAAGAAGAAGATACCAAGAACACCAATAATTTTTTTATCGATGCAATGTCCCACCGTGATGTGTCAGATCCCAAACGTCGAGTGATTTACGGATTCTTTCATCCATATGCGAACAATGGTGGCGGTGGTGAACGTGTATTATGGGAGGCTGTTAAAGCAACCCTCTTAAATGATGAAAGAAACATTGTCGTCATATATACCACAAACATTGACGCTGAACCACTTCAAATATTGGCCAAGGTGCTGCAAAAATTCCTGGTGAATATAGACTCTAGCAGAGTGGTATTCATTTACCTTCGGAAGTTTTCTAGACTTATTGATGTTGGCTACTGGAAACATTTCACTTTGATCGGCCAATTATTTGGCTCTGTTATGCTTGCCTTGGAAGCAATGTACGAGCTTTCACCAGATATCTGGATTGATACAATTGGCCTCCCTGGTAGTTACTTACCAGCGAGCATTATACTAAAGGTACCCATCTTAACATACACTCATTATCCAATTATACAGAAGGAAATGTTCAACAAGTTGAAGTTTCGCAGCTTTCGCGACTGCTGCAAAATCAACTCAACACGCGACATTTTTGAAATTGGAAAGTTGACTTATTGGAGTGGTGTCTACTACTTGTACGTTTACTTGGGATCACTCGTTAATATAACATTAGCCAATGGTACTTGGACTCATGAACATCTTTCAAACATCTTTATTTTTAACAAAGTGATGAATAATCCTATTGAGGTATTATATCCTCCATGTGGAATTGAAGAATTGGCTGCTGATGCAGACCTCACGAGCTCAAGAGAGAATAAGATGTTATACATTGCGCAGTTTCGTCCAGAGAAGCGCCATATTTTGCTTTTAGAACAATACCATAAGTTTCTTGCCCTGTTTAAGAAGGAGGACGGGCCGCTTAAAGAATTACCTACCATTGTATTTCTTGGCTCATGCCGTACAAAGGATGATACCCAAACATTATCTCAACTAAAACTGGCAGTTGTCGAACTTGGACTCGAAGGTCATGTGGAGTTTGTCGTTGATTGTGCATATTCTGAAGTTGTTTCTTGGTTGGCTAAGGCGAAATTTGGACTTAATGCCATGTGGAACGAGCATTTTGGTATTGGTGTAGTTGAATATTTGGCCCGTGGAGTGGTTCCAATTGTTCATGCCTCTGCTGGTCCACATAGGGATATTGTTGTACCTTATAAGGAGACTTCAAAAAGCAATTGGTTTAACAATACTGGATTTTTCTTCAAGAGTGATACAGATGCGGATTACGATGCTAAAATTCAGGAAGGAGTTCCCAAAGGTTACCTTAAGTTTCAGGATGAGTTGTACCCCATGTTTGAAACGGTGCTTTATGAGCTCTTTGTTGCGAACCGCCAACTTATTGACGACAGCAAGTTAACTCAAATGAGAGAAAACGCGACGAAGCTTATCGATAAATTTTCAAACAAGAGCTTCGACAAAGGCTGGATCAACTACATCAACCAAATCGAACCTTTGGAGCGTCTTTATCGTGAGGAAAGACGCGGTACTGTAGAACGAGTATTTTAGATTTATAGCATAAAAGGTCGTGGACGCACACAAGAAAAATTGATCTAACAAACTCTAATCGTCAGCGTGTTAAGTTCAACAACAACAACTCTACGGCCGGGAATTATTATTTGAGACCACCGTAAATCGCTTATAAACCCTGAAGATGAAGTTGGACGTTGTTAAACAATTTTCAACCCGCTCCGACCGTATCAAGGGTATTGACTTCCATCCTTCGGAACCCTGGATTTTGACCACATTGTACAATGGTAAGATTGAAATTTGGTCTTACGCCACCAACTCGTTGGTCAAATCCATTCAAGTCACTGAATTACCAGTCCGCGCAGGGAAGTTTATTGCCCGTAAGAATTGGATAGTCGTTGGCTCGGATGATTTCCAAATCAGGGTCTACAACTACAACACTGGAGAAAAGATTATTCAATTTGAGGCCCATCCTGATTACATTAGAAGTATTGCAGTTCATCCAACCAAGCCTTATGTGTTGACTGCTTCTGATGACTTGTCCATCAAATTGTGGAATTGGGACAACAACTGGAAGTTGGAACAGGTTTTTGAAGGTCACCAACACTATGTTATGTCCGTCAATTTCAATCCTAAGGATCCAAATCAGTTTGCTTCCGCCTGTTTGGACAGAACCGTTAAAATTTGGACCTTGGGCTCTTCTCAACCAAACTTCACTCTTGTTGCACACGATGCCAAGGGGGTTAATTACGTCGACTACTACCCTCAAGCTGACAAACCATATTTAATAACCTCTTCTGATGACAAGACAGTCAAGGTTTGGGATTATCAGACCAAGTCTTGTGTTGCAACCTTGGAAGGCCATCTCTCCAATGTCTCTTTTGCTATCTTCCATCCAGAATTGCCATTGATAGTTTCGGGTTCCGAAGATGGCACTATCAGATTCTGGAATGCAAACACATTCAAGCTTGAAAAGTCAATTAACTACAGCTTGGAGCGTGCTTGGTGTATTGGTATATTGCCAAAGTCCAACTTTGTTGCTGCAGGTTTCGACTCTGGATTTGTTATCCTCAAACTAGGCAATGAAGAACCATTGTATTCGATGGATGCCAACAACAAGTTGATTCTTGCCAAGAACACTGAAATATATCAATCTATTATCAAGCCATCAAGCACTGAAGGATTGAAGGATGGTGAGCAGTTATCTTTGCAACAGAGAGAATTGGGTACTATCGATATCTTTGCACAATCTTTGGCACACTCCCCTAACGGAAGATATGCTGTAGTTTGCGGTGATGGCGAATACAATATCTATACTTCGTTGGCCTGGAGATCTAAGGCTTATGGTAGTGCCTTGGATTTTGCTTGGAACAGTCATGATTTCACCAATACTTGCACCTATGCCATTAGAGAATCTCAATTGTCTGTCAAAATTTTCAAGAACTTCCAAGAATCAATTACACTTGACTTAATTTACCACGCTGAGAAGTTGTTTGCTGGTGCATTATTAGGTGTCAAATCTGATGGCTGTATCTCCTTTTACGACTGGGAATCTGGTAAGTTGGTTCGTAGAGTGGACTTGGACGATGACATTCAAGATGTTGTTTGGTCCGCCAATGGTGAACTCTTAGCAATCCTCACTACTTCCGGAACTGATAGCAGTGCTCTTGGTGCCAAGAGAAGCGATGAAATATACTTCTTGAGTTACAATCACGAATTGTTTGAAGAAGCATTGGCTAGTGATTCTGTGGACCCTGAAGAGGGAGCTGAGTCCACTTTCGACGTCTTGTACACTTTGCCTACTAGCGAAGCAGTTTTGTCGGGTAAGTTTATCGGTGATGTGTTTGTGTACACAACCGCCACCTCCAATAGATTGAACTACTTTGTTGGTGGTGAAGTTATAAATTTGGGCCACTTTGACCACAAATACTACATCATTGGCTACAAGGCAGGCGAAGAAGGAAAATTGTATTTGATTGACAAATCCTTGAATGTCACTTCTTGGTACGTTAATGCTGAACTCTTAGAGTTGCAGACCTTGGTTATGCGTGGTGACTTGGAGCAGTTTGCTACAAAAACTGTTGTTGATGAAGAAAGTGGCGACGAACACCCTGACTTGGCAAGCGTTGACATGGAGAATGTTTCAGAAGAGTACACCAAGAGCATTTCCAACTTAAGTAAGACTGAGTTAAACCAATTATCCAGGTTCTTTGAGAAATTAGGCTACTTGTCTTTGTCTTTCTCATTATCTCAAGACTTTGACTCCAAGTTCCAAATATCGATTTCCACCAACAACTTGAAACAAGCATACGAATTGTTAAGTGTTAACGTGAAGGAAAATCCGTCTAACGTTGCTGCTAACGCTGGTAAATGGAAGAAGCTTGGTGACTTGGCCTTGAGCAAGTGGAACATTTCATTGGCACAGGACTGTTTCTGGTTTGCCAAAGATTATCCCTCATTATTATTGTTATTGTCTTCTTCAAACAATCAAATTCAACTTCGTAAGTTAGCCGAAGAGTGTGAAACCAAGGGTAAGTACAATATCGCATGGCAAGCCTGGTGGTTAACAGGGGACAAACATAAATGTTTGGACTTGTTGATTAAGAGCGAACGTTTAACGGAAGCTACCATTTTTGCTTCCAACTATGATATCGGCCAGGACAAGTTGGCTGAGACCGTAACCGCTTGGAAGGAAAAATTGAATGCGAACAAGAAGTCGAAGATCAGTGAGAGATTAGTCGATGACATTGCGAAGTTAAATCTTAATGGTAGCGCTGGTGCTCCACTCATTGATTTGGAACAAGTCGAAAAAGATGTCGAAGGTGAAGGTGAGAAGGAGGAAATAGCAGCAGCTACTACTACTAAAGAAGAAGTAGAAGAGGCAGAAGAAGAAGAGTAAGAAGAAGGGGTAGAGGAAAAAGCTTAGTATATTAGAACAATATTATGTTATCATCATTCGTAAAAAACATCATTGGTATCAACAGCATGACGTTTTTGGCTACATATTAAAAAGAGTTCCAGAACTCTCGGGTAATCTGAAGTAACCACACCGTAAGAATTCCATCGTTGGACATGTCCAAATACTTTTTTTGCTCGATGGTGAAGAAGATCAATTTCTGGATCGGATAGGTCGACAGTGGATAACCTGAGCACCAAGGTTCCATTTGGTTTTAAGACATTGCATGAAAGATAGAGTGCAGCATCTGCCAAGTCAATCAGAGCCTTCTGCGGTTCCATGTATGGTTTATTCAACGATTCATGCGTAACAAAGCGCATATATGGACGCGTTGTCGTCTGATTGAAGAAGCCGTTCTGTTGCATAAACGGCTTGGAAAGGTCAGATAACATTAAGTCAGGTAATCTTTGTGATTCTATGGATAAATTGTCCATAGAAGTTGTCAAATGGGTTAGAGGGTCAGTATCCTGTTCTTTCACGTAATATGAGGTCTCAGACGCCGATTTCTTAATGTCAAGGTTCTGAAAATGACTCAAGATACGGTTGTGTGTCAGCCGTGAATATATATTACCTTGTATAGTCGAGACACCTGCCGGAGGCGTTCCGAACAAGAGATCAAATCCCAAAATGTGGCATTTCTTGTGGAAATCTTCAAGTTCAAGATCATGTACTTGACACAAACGAAACTTGGAATAAGCGGTCCAATTCCCTGGAACATAGCCTAAATCGAGAACACGCGTAATTCCTTTATGAAATATGTTGAACTTATGGTCAACAGTATGAAGTTTGGACTGCATCGCCATATTAACGCTATCAATGCGTTCTTGACGTGAAGGCTTTCGAGTAGGATCTTTGATGCGTTCATTGCCTAAATCAATTCCTCGAGCTAAGCAAGGTTGGGTCCTGCAAACGGATAGGATACTTGTTCCAGAAAGATAACGTACAAGTTTCACCATAGTGTGGGGTTCTTGGATCAATGATATTCATTAATAGCAATACGAGCGCGTCTTGCATCGTAGGGTTGAAGCCCTACTATAACGTGCCATCCTTTTTTTTGTCAGTTTGAGAGTAAAGTATTTTCGATTTTGTGTAATACGAAATTTTCACCTGTCGCTGTGCGATGCACCGAGGCAATTTTCTTCATTAGACAAATTCTTTTTCAAAAGAGCATCCTCGTCGAATCAGTTAACTTTACCAAATACCTTTTGGGAGACGTCAAACATCATGTCTAAGATCACTAGTTCCCACGTTCGTGCTAACGTTCAAGAGTTATTGAAGTACTCTAACGAAACCAAGAAGAGAAACTTTTTGGAAACCGTCGAATTGCAAGTCGGTTTGAAGAACTACGACCCTCAAAGAGACAAGCGTTTCTCTGGTTCCTTGAAGTTGCCTCAAGTCCCAAGACCAAACATGACCATCTGTATCTTTGGTGACGCTTTCGATGTTGACAGAGCTAAGTCTGTTGGTGTTGAAGCCATGTCCGTCGATGACTTGAAGAAGTTGAACAAGAACAAGAAGTTGATTAAGAAGTTGGCCAAGAAGTACAACGCTTTCATCGCTTCCGAAGTCTTGATCAAGCAAATTCCAAGATTGTTGGGTCCAACCTTGTCCAAGGCCGGTAAGTTCCCAATTCCAGTTTCCCACAACGATGACTTGTACGGTAAGGTTCAAGATGTCAAGTCCACCATCAAGTTCCAATTGAAGAAGGTCTTGTGTTTGGCCGTTGCTGTCGGTAACGTCGAAATGGAAGAAGATGTCTTGGTTAACCAAATTTTGATGTCTGCTAACTTCTTGGTTTCCTTGTTGAAGAAGAACTGGCAAAATGTTGGTTCCTTGGTCATCAAGTCTACCATGGGTCCATCTTTCAGAATCTACTAAGCGTGATGTATAGTAATATAAACCATGTACGGTAATCTCAAAAAAAAAATAACGTAGAATTAGAATATAAATGCTAGTAACCGACCACTCTAATTTTCTTGTCCTGTTTCTTGTTCTTCTTGTTGTGCTTCTTGGAGCTCGACTTTTCCTCTTTTCTATGGAATGGAGCATTGAACTTACCTTCAACCCCTCCCATCTTGAAAAAATCACGGTCCAAATCGTCCCCAGCACTCTCCAAGGCGGCTTGTTTGCCACCATAAAACAATGTCTTAGGTCCTTTCTTCTCTGTATCATTCTTATCGTCACCGATATACTGCGAGAAATTCAACTTGGCTAAATCTCTTGATAAATCAAATGCATCAATGGAAAGGTTTTTCTGTTGCATCGCACTGAGAATCTGTTGCTGTCTTGATTCTGGCAAGTTTTGCAACTTGTACAAGTCCTTGTTATACTCTCTAGCTTCTTCAAGACTAGGAACATCCCATTCGCCATCGGCAATCCTTTTAGGAGGTGGTGTTATGAACAACAACTTACCATTAACATAATCCTTCAAGATATATCTCGAAGCTCTTGGTTCATCGGCCGAGCCAAATCCCTGTGTCATGTACCCTCTAGCTCTAGCATAAGCGTTTAAAAGCTCACGAGCAGTAGGATATACACCATTACCACCGTCTTCAACCTTTTGAATAGGAATATGAATACCATAAACTGCTTCCAAAAAGAACTTAGGTATTCTTTGACAAACTAAGGCCACTGGTGGAATATGTTCTCTCAACTGATCAATAGGTAAGACACCGTCACATACCAATTCACCGTTGGTGTATGCAAACGAAGGAAAGACCAAACCTGGACAATCACACAATAAAACGTTTGAAGACAAGTGAATTGTTTGGAAGTGCTTCGTCTTACCAGGAGTAGAGGACACAGAAACCTTCTTGGAACCAACAAGGGCATTAATGGTTGAAGACTTACCAACATTAGGGTAACCAACCAACCCAATATTCAATTTTCGTTCAGGAAATTCAGGATCAACTTCAAAAGCTGGAGCTTCTCTCATAAATAAGGCCTCAAGCTCTTCAATCTTTAAGATTTTAACGTCTGAATCTTCGTCAGAAACTTCGGGTGCCTTATCGTCCTTTACAGTCTCCACCTCAAGATGCTTGTTAATTATTCCGGCTTCCAACTCTAACCTTTCCTTTTCTAACAATTCATTCGCATTGGCTGCAGAGAAGAAAACGTAGTTAATGTTTTTAGCCTTGAAATATTCTGCCCAGCGTGCTCTTTGGTTTCTGTTCAATAAATCGGCTTTGTTAACTAACAACAAATTCTTCTTGGCTTTGTTGTTTTCTGGGTCACTCATTTCATTAACATATTTGACCAAATCAGGGGATCTGAAGAATAAGGGGTTTCTAGCATCGACAATTTGTACCACCAAGTCACATCTCTCAACAACTCTCCATAATTGTCTCCACACTTCTAAGTTTCTTTCAAATGGGGTCAATAACAAATTATCACTTTCAGTTAACTGGGCCAACTGTCTTCTCCAGTTTAAAAACGACAAATTTTCTTGTCTCTCAATCTGAAGCTTTGACATATCTTTAGTCCATTTCGGTCTTCTGGGAATGGTAACCTTGTTCTCAAATAACTGGTGCTTTCTACGCACTTCAGCCATTTCTTCGGGACTCAACAATCCGCTTTGGTTCACAATAGATGTATTACCAACCTTGATGATCTTAACTTGCTGATGCTTTTCAGCAGTGAAATCAGTGTCTGCTAACTGAGCAGTATTCAAAAACTCATCAAGCGAATTTTCTTGAGTAACAGATTGCATCTTAACCCATCCTGCTTCTTTCTTGTCAGTGGTGAATCTCATCTCACCATCAGGTAAGTATTGGATAGCATTTTCTTTAGTTCTTTGATGCGCAATGGAGCGACCCAAACCAATCAAGTTCTTATTCTTATGATGAACTGGTTTAGGACCCTTAGGTGCCTTCCATTTCTTCTGTTCGGGATGAAGTTGTCCCTTGTTGGTGTATTCACTCATTGGTATTACTAAGGCGATGGATGAGATGTCTTAAAAATTTAGTGCATGAGTGATTTCGTTAGACACAGGATTTTTCTTTTTTTTGGGGTGTCATGTATATACCGGACCAGCAACCAATTTGCAACCCACGGCTCATGGTGAATCAATATTACGTATTCACAAGTTTTCGGAAAAATACCTCCAATTTCGTGGGGTATTACAAAGTGAAAGTTTGAAAAATATTTCACCACTTATGTTTTCTCATTATTTGCAGAATCTTGGCTTGTCAATATCACATCCCCAGAATAAAACTGACTGAATAATGTAAAGAGCTGTACCATATTATTTAACCACGATAAACAAATAAGTTCATTGATCAGTTAATTTCGTTAAACTTTAAATACTAGATGCGTTTTGTAGCAAGCAATAAACGTTTATCCGTCATAAAAATTTGGGTTCGGGTAGGATCCACAGTTTTATTATCACCAAATTGGTGTATTGGTGTAATTATTGCAAATGCCATAGTTTTTTTTTGCATTTATATATAATCCAACTTGACTTTAAAGGGTGGCTTGAACAAGCTATTCAATGTCTTCATTACACACAAAGCTTCATAATTTCAACCGCCAGGCATTCGTTCAAGCCTTTGTGCTTGGGGTTTTATCCTTTACCCAACCAGGTATTTGGACCGCTCTACAGATCGTGGGTGCAGGTGGGTTGCAAACAACTCAGACTGCCAATACGGCCAACGCTATTTTATTCGTCTTAATGACGTTAACCTCCCCAATTTCAGCTGTATTGATCAACAAAATTGGCATCAGATGGTGTATCGCACTCGGATGCTTAGGGTTCCCATTCTATTCAGCTGGGTTATACTTGAACTCTAAGAATGGAACCCAATGGTTTGTTATGTTTGGTGCTGCTTTGACGGGATTATCAGCACAATTATTTTGGATCGCAGAAGGTACTGCAGCAGTATTCTACCCGTCAACGGAAAGGTCCGTCTACATTGGTATCTGGCAATTCGTTAATAAGTTCGGACTTATTATTGCTGGTGCTATTTCACTTTCCCTTAATGTTAATGCCAACGAATCCGGCTCACTTTCCTTGAAAACATACATTGCATTTATTACTATAAATTCAGCGGGTTTCTTTTTGGCCTGGTTTATGGTTAAACCAGAAGAAGTTGTCAGAAAGGACGGTACTCAAGCAAAATCCAACCTCACCAATGACACCTACAAGCAAGCGTTTGCTAAATTATGGAATGTGTATCGCAGAAAGGAAGTGTTTCTTCTCGCACCTATCTCATTGGCTGCAATGTGGTTCCAGACTTATCAGAGTAACTTTATCACTGATTACTTCTCCGTTAGAGTTCGTTCCTTAAATACGTTACTTGTGGCTATAGTTCAAATGGCAGCAGACCTTGGTGTTGGATTTTTACTCGATCTGACTTGGTGGTCAACTAAGTCCAAACTAAGATGGTCATGGCACCTCATAAATATCAACATGGTGGGTTATTTCATCTACTCATTTATTCTTCAGGCTATTTACGACAGAAGCCATCCAAAGGGCATTGACTGGATAGATGGAGGATTTGCCAGAGGTTTTGTTCCCAACTTGCTTTTCCGGTTTGGGCAAGAAGCTCTTTTGGTTTGGATCTACTGGGTTCTTGGTGTAATGAATTTCCATGCTACCGAAATTACATTCGTCGTGTCTGCTGTTAGAGGTGTTGAAACTTTTGGTGAGATGTGGGCTTTTGTGGTCGGTGCTACTTCCAATAGTAATATGGTAAACTTGGCAGTAAGCGCTGGTATTTATTTTGCCATTATTCCATTTGTTACCTATTTGATCCATAACGTGGTTGAAGAGGTTCACGACAAAAATGAGATCAGAAATCAATCCTTGGATACCCAGATCGCAGTTAACATAGATATCGAACTGGTGGTATCGGAAACCAAAAAAAAAGATGTTTTTACCGATACCAAGGAAGTAGAGTCAACATAAAAGAAGTTTATGTATTATATATCAATTGAGACAAATTCTACTTAATCAAATATATTGCGATAACCATTTGAAGGCCTCACCGTAACCAGATCTCACGACAATGGAGACCATGAAAACTTCGATTGGTCTTCTGCCATCTGGTAACTTTCCAGTATCCTTACCGGTGGTGTTGTATAAGCCTAATGCAGATTTCAATTCCATTTCACCAACGGCAGATGGCACGTCGATCTTGTTACCCAAGATGACAAAAGGAACGTTACTCAATTCTTCAATCTTGAAGAGAGATTCTAATTCTGCTCTGGATTCAGCAAATCTCTCTTGATCAGCTGCATCCACCAAATAAACGATACCATTAACTTCAGGGAAGTAGTCCTTCCACAAACGACGGGCAACTCTGTGACCTCCCAAGTCAAAGGTTGTAAATCTCACATTACCAATAGCCAATTCTTCAGATGTTGGGTGCAAAGTTGGTTGAAGGGTGGCCAATCTATCATTCTTCAACATGTGCAAAAGGGTAGTCTTACCAGCATTATCCAAACCGAGGAACAATAACTTGGCATGTTTGTTCCATAAACCGAGACTCGACAAAATATCTTGAACTGAGGTGTTAGTAGGTATACTTAAACAATAATAAAACTACTACATACACCAATCAAAAATCCACATGATCTGGTAGTGTTGTTGCGTAAGGATACCTTGTCGTTTTGGACAAGTTGAATTTTTCCCCAAGACATATGCAGGAAGAACATATTTTAGACTGCACATGAACTCCTCGGCATAAACGCGTGTTGTGTCCTCCATTACGAGCATGCAAGTGAGGTTAATACCGCTGGATTTCGTGACGCCACTTCGGAGTTGTAAATAATTAATTACTCGTTGCTCTCACAAGTAATCTGATGACTTGCCATGTCAATCTTATTTTCCGACTATTTTATAATAGTTTGATTTCAGGTTACCTTGTATCTTCCTGTAAATGAATGTAACGTACGCACCGGGGAGGTTTTTTTGAGCGTAAAACTGTAGTTTATCTTTGCCAGTTATTTATTACCTAAAACATTAAAAAGAGGGCTATGAGTGAGGTGATGGATGCAAATCAACGAAACAAACGTCTTCCAGGAAAATAGTTCGTAATTAATTTGCGTAAGGATTTAATACTGAAAACCAGAGGTAGTTCAGGCATTGATTTAACTGTTTTTCTTCTTTTTGGGTGTATATCGCCAAAATGTTCTTCTATTTGATTTATGATCAAACCTAACATGATATTCAAAGATTATAGCAAATTCTAAGTAACAAAAACAATATTTTGCCAAATATGCGACATGATAATTAGGACTTGAGGATGCTTTTGTTCAGAACAAAAAATTGGACTATGGAACAAAGCAATAAAAATTAGTAAAAGCCGTAGCAACTGGTCTGGAGCATGACTGGGGGTCGAGGCTTTTTAGATCATGAATATTAAAACACTATAAAGACCTTACTTTAAAGCAACCTACAATGCAGCAATATCAAATTACCTCCTTTCAACCTCAGAAAATCAAGCATCAATCGCGACATTATTAATAATGTAACACATACTCATAAGTGAATAATGATAAAGTATATCATTTATTGGTTTTATGCTGTATACTGTGTTTTGACCCCTTGGAGACCAGTGCTCAAACCATTTGCATTTAATGTAGCTCATTTTAGGAGTTCTATTTCTGACAATTACACAGAAGTAACAAACACTACTGACACTGTAAGTACGAAAACATTCCATATAACCATTGTGTCATTTATAAAGTAAGTATTGTGCTTTGCAGCTAGTCTAGCCGTACCTGAAATAGGTTAGAATACTAATTTGGGGGACCCTCAACTATATACACACCTTATCAGATTCACTACATTAGGTTTGCTTTAATGTGTCACACCTTTACCCCACTCAAAATTCTATATAATATTGTTAATCCTTCCACCTAAATGAGGAATAGTTGGTATCACTTTCTTATTAATTGTAAAGACAATAGATTTAGATGTTCACAACAAGAGATTTACCCAAAAATAACTCTGATAAGCCTAGGACAAGATCATCGTCTGTAATTCTGCTACAACTGACACGCACACACTCTGATTCCATCAGCTCAATAACTTCAACTGAATCAAAGGCGTTGAATAACATTATTCTACAGGATACGAACCCTAAGTTTTTCCCCACATATCCTTATCATTCTGCAAAACATGGTAAAATCAGGCTCTTAGAAGATGTCGATATCGAGAAACAGTTGATTACTACTGCAGGCGGTAGACGCGAATATGTATGTGGATTTATATTGAAGTTGTTGGTATTGACTCTTGTAGTTTTGGGGTCAGGTATCTTGGTATTTTATGCTTTATGAAGTTAGAATTTGTATACAGAATTCAATATACAAGAGAATTTTAGATATTTGAACCGCACATGTTCAAGACGACGCTACGGAGATACAGCAGAAAACCAGACGATCAAAACTCCGCCTTGGTAGAACGGTTTACAGCGATACTAGAAAACAAGATCGCAGAAAGTTCGGCAAATCTGCTTACCAATGACCCCAAAATTAAACACATCTATGATAAATATAATAAAGAGACCCCACAATTAACCAAGGCAAGAAATTACATCAAAAGCGAACCTCGATTGGCTACAAATAAACACGCGAAAGATATTTATGAGTCGAAACCATGGACAGGAACTGAAACAACCATAGATGCTAATCTACGAATGTTGGTAGACCTGAATCCAAAACCAATTAAGAATGGCAACCGAATATTCACGCCACCTGTATCATTACGTGACAAGATCGTTAATGCAAAAGAGGGAAGCCTTGACTATCAACTAAAGAAGCAAGAAGAGTCTGAGCTGCAACATTTTCGTGAAATGTTCAAGGAACGGTTACTAGGTCCATCTATGCTTCTCTCTTCTTCAGCCACAACCACCGTTAACTCCGTCAATTCGTTGGCCAGCACCAAAATTAATGAGTATATCAACCAAAACGGCCAATTTGATTCACCGGAAATGTTACACGTCAGAGGTAAACCGTTGGACCCGGAACATTTAAAGAACTGCACTGATACAAACTATTTTATGAACCAAGTGTTGAACAAACAGGAAATACTTCCTCCTTGGGTAGAGACGCAAAGGGATGTGGACAGATCAATTTCTTTACTTCGCACAGATCTCGATGAGGTATG
Organism: Teunomyces lycoperdinae; assembly: GCA_030574955.1. Taxonomy (NCBI): domain Eukaryota; kingdom Fungi; phylum Ascomycota; class Pichiomycetes; order Serinales; family Debaryomycetaceae; genus Teunomyces; species Teunomyces lycoperdinae. The sequence continues at coordinate 23,525 of JAJMFY010000013.1, forward strand.
GTTCAAGTGGATCATCAATTCGTCACCAGAAGCATACAACTTTACTTCAAAGGCTACATTATCTTCCTTAATGTCGATTTTTGAGACAAGAATCAAATTCTATAAATTCAAAGAAATATTATTACCAGATAAAGTCTATATCGAAGAAAGAATTAACCTAATCAACAAGGAAATTCGCAATTATAATCTCCAGTCTCCATCATCCAACTTGCACAAGTTCAAATTACTTCCTACAGTCGAAATTGAGAAGTCATTCACTAGAACTATACTGAACTTTCCCAGAAAATTAGAGCAATGGCATAATAAGATCACTTCCAAGAACACACTAGCTATGAATAAATCGTCAGGCGGGCTCTTGAATTTATTTGGTGAGGAATCGAGAAATGGTGGAGGCGGTGGAACTGGCAGAGTTCAAATCAGTCCAAAGTCAGTAGGAAATGAGCTTGGTTTTTTGCGAGCTATCAAGGATGTATTCAAATAAATCTAAATTTCTATGCCAAGTAGCGGTAAATTGCAACTGCTATAAACAAAATAGATAAAGCAATGGATCCTGACACAACGAACCCAGAGCTTTTCTTTCTAGAAGTTGTTGAGCTTTCCTTCAAGTTCACTACAAATTGTTCACTCATGTTTTCTCTACTGAACAATTCCAACACTCTCTTGTAACCATTATTCCCAAGATTTAGCTTGGTTGCTTCATCGATATCGTTGTAGTGAGAAACCAATATCTTGGCCCATTTCTCGTAGTCAGGCTCTTCTATGTATCCGGTTGCAACATCAATATTGGTACCATCATAATTAACAATAGTTTCCAAAGGTCCCCCACTATTCGTCCCCAAGGCAGGAGTTTTGAATAACATACTCTCAACTGGTACAATACCAAAATGTTCCATTGACGGAGTGTACAACAAGAGCTCAGCATTGTTAATCAAGGATGTTTTCAAAGACGTACGAATGGATGGGAGGAAAAGGATATCAGTTGATGGAGGCATTATTATAAGCTTGCCCCTCACAGTGAAACTCGTGAGTTTTAACGATGCACAGTGCTTTTCTAGTTCGTTCAAGTATTCAACATTTTCCATCACTCTGGCATCATAGCCTCCAGCAATCACCAAACGGGGCTTATTCTTATCGTGGACCAGCTTTCTGAATTGTGCAAATGCCTTGATAGCCAACTCAATATTCTTTTTACGTTCAAACCGGTTGATGGAGAGAAAGTACCGATTATTCTTGAAGAAATTATTCACTTCTGCTTCAGTTTCATTATTAACAGTAGCGCCGATGTCAACACATGGGTAAATAACTCCTGGATCAACATTTTGGAGGTTTTTAAAAGTTCTGTGAAACATTCCCTTGGTAAAATTCGAATTCACGACGATTCTGTCACTAAGACCTGTTGTCCATTCTTCAATTCTGTCAAAAGGTAACCTGTACAACTTCTTAAAGAAAGATTCCCTGGTAGCTAAAAGCTGATCAGGAAAATGACAGTAAAATAAGATTCGACAGTCGTCCCTACTCATCCAGTTCAAGAACGGAATACAGAACGAGAGCTGATCCACGATGAAATAATCATATTGCTTGATTTCACCGGTGACAATCAACTTCAAGGTCAAGTAGAATTGTCTGAGGATAGCAAAGATGATATGAAGTTTCTTAAAAATGTGTGTGGGCAAGAAATCGCCGTATACCACAACTTTTAACTGATTGGAGCCGACTTCTTCGAAGCAATGAGTACGGTCACAATGGGAAGTGTAAATAACAACGTCATTTTTCAGATTTTGAAGTCCGACTGCTGCATCTACAACAAGACGCTCGGCTCCCCCAATTCCCAAATCAGGATGTACGAAAGCTATTCTGGCCATCCTATAGTGTTGGTTTTGATTTATTTCGTTAAATAATGCTGCTAGACACGAGCGCGCGAAGATTATTAGCTATTTTTAAAGTTGGTGCGGAAACAAAGTAATCTGTGTCCTACCAAATCGCACAAATATGGGTGATGGAATCTATTGATATGTTAAGAAAGTCCAGCAGTTTCAATTTTGTATTCTTCATTTTGTTTTCTTGAACGGAAATGAACGAACTTCCAAAAACGTAGGTGCAATAATACGAAATTACAATCAAATATTTGTACTATTTACTTTTTCCGGGCCCAATTACAAAATTGAATGATCGACAACCATCACATATATTTAAACTTAAACAGGTTAATTATTCTATTATGCTAGATAATATGGGTGTATCCAGTAATATTTCTACTATACATTATTTTGTTGCTCCACGACACGTTTGGCTTGTTCCTCTCTTTGTAATTTCTTCTTCATCTTTTCAGCTTTTCTATCGTATCTCTCATCATCTGGATTGAAACCTGCTTCTTCACTACCCCAAACAGCCCAAGCTGGAGTTTCCTTAACGTAGTCCAAGTCTGTAAACTCTTCACCGCTCTCCAAGAGCTCAAAGAAACGAGGGTAATCAATATGAGTGTGCCACTTACCATTAATCTTGAACTTTTCGTGAGCAATCAAAATACAGCATGAATGTGCATGTTCAGCTGCAATCTCATACTTACATCCTCTCGATTGTAGTTCCTTGCTTAAAGATATGACAAATTCCTTACACTCGTCATAGAATGGAATGTTTTGCATCGTCAATGGGTTTCCGTTACCATTGGAAGAACCGCAGAAGGTCGCACCCTTGACTTCGATCTGTGATGGCTGGGCCCGGACAACCATATCAGCGTAGGCTTCAATATCAGTCATGTTGAATCCCTTAACTAACGTCAAACGGAAGACAGTACGCTGATGCTTTTGCTTTGTTCTCAAGATATCCAAGCATGAGTTTAACCTTTCCCAGAAATCACTATTTAAAGGACGGTCGACTTTTTTCAAGTCAGCCTTCGTTGGTGCATCAATGCTGACATAAAGTTGAGTTATCTTGTTCAACTGAGCCAAGTGATCAGGATGCTGAGCATTGCACACCAAGAAAGAAGAAATATGTTTATCATGCAACATACCAACAAATTCGTTGATGTGTGGATAAAAGATTGGTTCTCCAACCAACGATAATGCACAATGTCTCACTTGAAATGCTTCTTGAAACCTATCCATTTGAATACCGGGCACACCACGCATTTGCTTAATCTTTTGATAGTGTCCTTGCAAGGCACCCTCCATTACCTTCTCTGGAGGATCAACCTCCCAACGCCAATTCAGTTTAGCAACCGGGTTGGTACCGTGTCTCCAACAAAAGACACATTTGTTCGAACAGGCCAAAGAAGGGGTGGTCTCCATACACAAATGTGAACGAATACCATAAAATGCAAATTTGTAACAAGAACCTCTTCCTCTTAACGCACTCTTAGTCCACCGACAAATTTTAACTCCAGAGTGCGAACCAACAATGGTGTACCCTTGCTTAGTTAATGATTTGTAGGTTGGGGAGTCCCTGGCCACCATCTTCTTCGTTTCGGGGCCCGAACCACCGGTCTTTCTGATAATATCACCCATGTCTTCAACATCCACAAGCGTATCAGGATCACTTCCTTCATCTTCTTTGTCACTGTCATCAATATCATCCTCTTCAATATAAAATGGTTCATTGTCAGACAATAACTCAGCGAAGTTCTGAATCCATTCCTGGGCTTTGGGTTCACCTTCGAATTTCATACAGACCTCACCAACGGGAAATAATCTTCTAGCTCCAAGCTTCCCCATCCATCTGTCGGCCAACTTTGCTTGGTAACAGAACTTGTCACCATTCCACGATTCTGAATCTCCCAAACCTAAAACTGCAAATCCTAAGAGCGAGGCTAATGGATATTTATCCACTCTAAAATCTTGATAAGTGTCTATCAAATGTTCCAAGAAGTAATCGATAGGCGAATCGGTTTCATAAGATGGTAGCACCAACAAATAAATATTTTTGCTGTCATTCTGTGGTGTCTTGAGGAAATATTCTTCTAAGTCGTCAACGTCATCGTCAAGCGACAAAAGTTTAGGCGAGTTCTTCAAGCCATCCAAATTTGCAAGCTTCTCAAATAAGCTCTTAGCCACACGATGTGAGGATCCAGTTAATGTTGTGTAAAAGATGTAGATTTGAGAATCTAACAAATTGACCGCAGATTTAGTTAAAGTCGGTTCAGTAGGAACGCTTTGTACTGGTTTAGATGCCCGAATAACCTTTGGAGCTCTCTTGGCTCTTCTAACAGTCTTGGCAGCTGGAAAAACCGTCGTTTCGGAAGGGGTATACGTAGTTGAGGTAAAGTCAACGGCATAGATTGGGGACTCCTTTTTTGGAGGGGTTGGTGGTAAGGATGACTTTTCATTTTTGTACAACATATAGAGTGTGACAGCACTAAATAATACTGTCAATCTACCTCCTGAGATAATATAGAAGGCTCCAGAGAGCGCCAATATCACCAAGCCCGATCCCATACTTGTAGTTGATAAAAATGAAGAATCTCAAAAATTTTAGCGATGAAGAGGTATGCAGGAAATTTGTAATCAAGTCTCAATGGTAGGACTGATCAAACACAGTAAAAGAAAAATAACCGAGACCTTGCACGCAGGGTCAGTAAAGGTTGAAGCATGGACCTGTTGTCTCAATCCATTGCTGGCTTAGCGTAGCACAAAAATAACGAGAGGCAGCGTGTAGTAACATTCAAGAAATTGGTGCAATGATATGAGTTATTTTTATTGGATAGTAAACAGCTTTTGAAGCAGGAAGTAGCAATGCTTTAAAGACTTTCTGAACTCTTAGTTTTGTCTCCCAACGATACGTTCGTCACGATCTTTATATTCCAACACATCGTTAGCGCGCTCCTGAAGTATCAGCAGCTTATCAAATGCCTGAGGTGCTGCCTGCTTAACTGATTCACTCCTTGCCAACATGTCATCATATTCTAAGATATCTTCCGGTGTAAGTTTGATGGTAGTAGCTGGTCTTCTAAGCATTTTGTTGTTATTGTTATTGTTGTTACTGTTTCCGCTGTGATCAAGCCAGTGTATTGGTGTTATATGTCGAACCGCCAGGTCCGAAAAAATTTCAAACTTAATCTCAACACGACTCGTCCGTCTGATTGCAAGAATTTGTACCATCTCGGTTCTAAATCTTGCAATCATTTTAGTATCACAATTGGTCACATTTAGTTGCCCATGTCCACGGCTCGGTCCGATCAGATAATCACTTTATCTGCTGCTCGTACCCTCAACAAGAACGAAAACAACGACCAGAAAAAGGTTATCTGGAAGGAGCTCGGCGTTTACTTGGATAAGCGGTTAGACATCCACGCAAAGTCTCCTTCATCTAACTCATCCCACTCGGTTTTATTTAACGGCGCTCACATCGACAAGAGCTACCTTTCCCAGAATATCCAGTACAAAATTTGTACTTCGTGCAACCGTCCTATAGGAGAGAACAGCCTCGAAACTCATTATTCCAAGTGTGTAGAAATGAAATCAAAGAAAACAGAAGCTACCGGTGACAAGTCTGTCAGTTTCTTGAAAAAGAAACGGGGTAGAGCCTTTTTGGAAGATGTTCCTTCTGTTGACTCATCCCGCAACACCACTCCAATCCCTTCAACGCCTACAAGCGGAAATGTTGCCAAACCGAAGAAGAAGTACAAGAAATCTCAGACCCAAAAAGAAAAGGAAGCGGCAAATGCAGCCGCAGCCGCGGCTGCTGCTGCCGCTGCGGCATCATCACCCAATTCTTCCTCCAAAAAAGATCCAGCTGGTACTGGTAAAAAGAAGAAGCAACCCAAACCCAAAAGTGTGGCTAAGGCAAAGGGCCCTGTTGACGTGGAAAAACAATGCGGGGTCCCATTACCATCTAGTGGATTCTGCGCTCGTTCTTTAACGTGTAAGACTCATTCCATGGGTGCCAAAAGAGCTGTCTTGGGGAGAAGTGCACCTTATGATGTGCTATTACAACAATACCAAAAGAGAAATCAAGCCAAGATTGCAGCACTGAATGCATTGGAAGCCCAGAGAAGAGAAAATGCTGAATTTAACGGCGGCGAAGACGGAGATAACATGTCAAGTTTGAACTACAACAAAATCTTGGACCCAGATGAAGAAACTCATTTGGTATTGGAAGGTTTGTCTAAGAATAATCCCATGCCCCTTGAACGCAAGATTATTTTGCCGGTTCGTAACAGACATCGGTTTTTGGCATCGCGGGAGTTCTATGCTAATGCCTTTATCATTTCTAATACCAACAATAATTCCAGCAACAGTACGGGTGCCAGCAGCAATTCATCTGACCAGACGTTAGCCAACCAGGCAATATCTGGTTCGATTGGTGGTTTACAGGGTCGTTGTGCTTTGATCAATGTTGATACCAATAAAGATGGCTCAACTCAAGCTTTTTCCGCCATTCCAGGTGAAATGTATCAAGTGAGAGCACCACTGAAGGCGATATTGACTACAGCTCAATATAATACGCTCCAGCAGCAAGCCTTCCAACAACAGGTATTGAAGTTCCAGCAGCAACAGCAACAACAACAGCAAATGTTGATGATGAAGCAAAAACAACAGGCCGCTGCTCAGCAGCAGCAATCGTGATATATGTATTAATAATGTACAGTGTATTATACACATAAATTTATTCAGTTGGCCAGTTGGGCCGGTTTTTCGTTATCCAAGGGTGTTCGAATACTTCCTCGAGTGAGATACGTTGCTTTGGACTACGCTGCAACAACTGATCAATAAGATCAGCAGCATCAGAATCAATGAAACTTGGAATCTTGAGGTCTACCTTGGCAATGCGCTTATAAGTGGCATTCTTGTCCACTTCTTCGAATGGAGGTTTGCCAACAAGAAACTCGTATGTCAAGACCCCGAGAGACCATATATCAACGTTATAGTCATGCTCGTTACTTTCTATCATTTCTGGGGGCAAATAGTCTAGCGTTCCACATATGGTGAGACGTTTATGCTTAGATTGTGGATTTTGCTGCACTGACCACCCGAAATCACTCAACTTGATAGTATTATTCCATGAAAGCAAGATATTTTCTGGTTTGATGTCGCGGTGAATAATGTTTTTAGAATGCAAGTATTGGAGTGCCTGTGCCACCTGGTATATGTAGTAAGATGCGGTTTCGTTGTTGAAACGTTTCTGGGTTTTCAAATGCTGGTAAAGCTCGCCATACACCGAATACTCTAGGATCAAATACACGTTTTTGTGGTCATAAAAGTATCCGTAGAGACGCGAGATCTTCGAGTTGATCAAATTCGATTGGATTTCTATTTCACGGCGAAAGTTCTTTTCCAACTTGAGTTCAACTAGATCTTTCTTTGACATGACCTTGAGAGCCACTACGTAGCCTGAGTGTTTATGTCTTGCGCAGTAAACTTTACCGAGTTTACCCTTGCCGAGAATGCGGCCGATCTCAAAATCATGTAGTGAAAAGTTTTTGGATGTCTTACGCTTTGTTGGCAGTCTCAATGGAGTCGTAGATGATGGTTTATGGGAAATGATTGGTTTGCGTATGAATGATTTGGTTGGCGGCACAGGTTTCTTTCTCGCGACACTGGAAGTATCGAACGTATTTAGTTGGAATTTTGTAAGGGGTTTTCGGGTCAACACAGCTGTAGAAGATGGCTTAAGTGCTTCCAGAAGTGACTCCATGCGAGTTGCTATATGTTTGAGCAGACTAGCCGCCGTGGGTGACATACTCTTTGTAAGCGCGATATGTAGTATAGGATCGAGAATTATTGAGTCTGTTTACTGTTATTATTTGCATTTGGGTAGGGACACGTATTTTATTACTCATCAGTAGTGTCGTGTAGGGTACCAATAACAAATAAACTTAGGCCAGTATTAGGTGCAGGAGCATGTCTATATTTGGAGATAAGTGTTAGAGTGGCTATCACTAGCGGGGAGGTGAGGGGGGGCGTTGCCATAGCTGAAAAATAAACAAATAGATAAGGGATCTTTCCAAGAGGGGAAAGAATGGTAAATGGGTTAAAATACAGAGATAAATTGCAGAGTTAAGGACGAAGAATGATCAAATTTTATTAGCCACCAAAGTTTTTTCTTCCCTCTCTTGCAGGGCTAGACTTTCTATTAAAAACCCTGTTTTCTCGTTTTTTTAGCTAAGGTGTCCTGTACGAAATAAATAATATGGGAACACCGAGTTCAGAATACGATGAGCAGCATCGTATTATGCATTTGAATTGATACAAATTTTCATGTAAGGCCTTGCAGGCGGGGAGAAGATAAGCCTAGCAATGTAACGATGTACAAGAAAACATGGCTACGTATGTATCCAATAAAGTTTTGTTTAAACTCGGTTGTGGAAGCAGCAACCTGCAACTTGGGCCAGATACGGCTGAGCACGAATTTAGATATTGTTGTCTACAGGATAGGAAAACAAGGCTGACGCCACACGTATCCACAAAAGGTTTCTCCAGATAACAAAAGCAAACAAAAACGAATCAAGGATAAGATTATTATATCACTCTCGACCACAATGCCACAAGATGACCGGAACACACCTAGGAATACCCTAACCGATCATGTAGATTTCAGTTAACTTTTTGCTGTAGTGACAAAAAAATATTTCCAAAAAAAAATAGTTTCGTAAACAAATAATCATAACACGAGCCATACACCAGTTCCTAGTTGGCGCTATCATAATACACGAAACATTGGGTGTTGGGAAGTAGATGCGGCTCAACGTAGATTATAATTTCAAACAGACGAAACACGTCTAAGAATGCAATGAGAACAAACAAGGATAAATAATTTTGTAAGGGCACAGCCACGGCTATTTAGTTAAGCGTAAATCCGGCAGTCTCGATTTGGCTGTGTCGCGTCGTCTGATAATTGCACAATACTGCATCCCATACAAGAGAATAAAAAAAAAAATTGAATGACTTTAGCTCCAAGGATGGTATTCTGCTTCAGCCGGCAGAGTATAAATTGACGAGGGATTCCCTGCAAGATGCAGAGGTTTTGTAGACTTTATTAACATTTATATACAATAATGGGTATCAAGGACAGAGTAAAGAGAGCTTCCAAGATCTTTTCCAACGACTCTAAGGAAGAATTAGCCAAACAAGTCGAAGCCAACGAGGCCTCAGTCTCTGAAGATGCCAAGGCTGGTGCTGAAGCCGCTCAAGCTAAAGCGGAAGAAACCGTTGATGAAACTACTGAAGCTGCGAAAGAAGCTAAAGAAGCTGTCACTGAGACTGCCACTGAAGCTGCTACTGCTGCCACTACTGAAGTTAATGATGCTAAACAAGAATTTGCCGAGGTTGAACCTAACGTAACTGATGCAGAAGAAACTAAGGATGCTTCCCTTGAAGCTGCTAAGGAAGCTGTAGCTGAGACTGAAGACAAGAGTGAGGAGGTTGCAAAGCAAGTTGAAGATGAAACTGAAGCTGCCAAGGAAGAAGTTAAGGAAACCTCTGAAAAGGTTGAAAAGGCCCCTAAGAAGAATGATATTTTGAAGAGATTCTTGGGCAAGTTCAAGAAGTCTTCTTCGTCCAAGCCATTGGCTGCTCACTAATATTTAATGTCTAATATAGTATTAATAGTATAATAATAGTTTTTTTTAACTCCATAATGAATGAATCCAGGAATATCAGTTTCTGTTTGAAGCTATCGTGAATACCTGGCATAAGCAGTCGTCTATTTTGTGGCTTTGTCCCATACCTAATGTAATCATGTTTCATATTTTTTTGCTATTTTTATCGTAACCTTGTAATAATTTTATTGTCTCATTGTTTCCACGTTAGCTGGTACATACAACCAAACATTAAACTGTACGCGTAAACAATTTGCACACACATTTAATTAGTTGCAGCAGCAGAATCAAATGTCATTTTTCTTCTGCTCTCAATTGCCAATTTTGAAGTAGGTGTTTTTGTGGTTTTTTGCGAGAGGCTAGAATTTCTTTTTAGCTGTTCCCTCCCTCAGCATTTTTGGCATGTGCACGTCCTTCAAAAAACTTCGTTCGTATTAAATCAACACAGTCAGCTTTCCTGTACCACAACTAATCCTAGGCCATAACACCAAGCTCATCTGATCAAGTTTTGTACTCCGTTTCAGACACTCTACAAGTTCACGTTAAGATAGTCTACACTTTACCATCATTTCCCGTCATAAATAACTAATTTCAGACTGGTTTTTTATTTATCCCTTACTCACCTCAATAGCCGCTCAAAGGGGTAATACAAAAACTTACTTACTAAAACTCATATACACTAGGTTATTACCTTTTTATGCATTTCAACTAGAGTAGTATGGATTTAAGAGTTGGAAAGAAATATCGTATCGGCCGTAAGATTGGGTCGGGATCGTTTGGTGATATATACCTCGGTACAAACATCATCTCAGGTGAGGAAGTAGCAATCAAGTTGGAAAACACAAGAGCAAAGCATCCTCAATTAGAATACGAGGCCAAGGTCTACAAAGCACTTAGTGGTGGTGTTGGTATTCCTTTCGTCAGATGGTATGGTACTGAGTGTGACTACAACGCTATGGTCATTGACTTGTTGGGTCCTTCTTTGGAAGACTTGTTCAACTATTGTAACCGAAAATTCTCGTACAAGACTGTTTTGTTATTGGCTGATCAGTTGATCTGCCGTATTGAATATATACATGCCCGTTGTTTTATCCACAGAGATATCAAGCCTGATAACTTCTTGATGGGGATCGGTAGAAGGGGCTCTCAGGTTAACGTCATCGACTTCGGTTTAGCAAAGAAATATCGTGATCCTAGAACCCACTTACACATTCCTTACAGAGAAAACAAAAATTTGACTGGTACAGCCAGATATGCATCCGTCAACACGCACTTAGGAATAGAGCAATCCAGAAGAGATGATTTAGAATCTTTGGGTTACGTCTTAATCTACTTCTGCCGTGGCTCATTGCCATGGCAGGGTCTTAAGGCTGCTACCAAGAGACAAAAGTATGACAGAATCATGGAAAAGAAAATGATGACTCCTAATAACATTTTGACCAAGGGTTTACCTTCAGAATTCTTAGAGTACATGACTTACATCAAGACTTTGAGATTTGACGATAAGCCAGACTATCCTTACTTGAGAAAGTTATTTAGAGACTTGTTCAAGAAGGAAAATTATAGATATGATTATGTCTTTGATTGGACATTATACAAGTTCCAACTAGAAAAGCAACGTGCCCAGTCCAAGGAAGACCAAAACCAGCAACAACAGCAGGATAAACCTCTTTTGCAAACAATCCAGCTGACCCCTGAACAGCAAAGAATTATGCAACAGCAGCAGCAACAACAAAATGCTATAGGTTACAATGGTGTTCCAGCATACAAGGAATTGAATGACAAGATAAAGACTGCACCAGAAACCCAACAGGAGCCAAGCCATCCAGAACCAAATCAAGCTGTTCAAGCAAACCTTAATTATTTACAGAACAACATCTCTAATGACCGTTCATATGGCCAGCGTGTATACGCACCTCCTCCACAACAGCCACAACAGCAGCAACAAAACCAAGCACCTGCCTGGCTTTAGTTAATATATGAGAGTTTTGCTAATGCAAGTTCCATACATGCAAGTACCACATTTAGTTTCATTCTTTTGAATGGTTTACATAGTTAATCGAACATACTTTGAAGATTACTGTAGTAAATTCTATATTGAGTGTAAGATTAATAATGAATCTATTTAGCTTCTTCCACCTTGGTTTCTGTATCATATTTCTTGACTTCCTTGTTTCCACCATCGAAAATAGCACCCAAGAAATCAAAAACGTGTTTAGCTTCAGACTTAGTCTCAGCATCAGCAGAGCTGTTAGAAGAAAACGTATCGATGAAACCAAAAAATCCATGAAATACATTTTCCTTTACTTCTTCACCGTAGATCTTGTCGTAGATGTACTTCATCTTGAAGTCATGCATTTCTTTGGTGTACTTGGAGAAGTCGATTTTTTCATAAGCAAACTTTTCCAATATCGAGTTGGCGCTATCATAGACTGGATTTTCCAATAACAAGCCTAAAGCAGGAGCTTTAGGAATATTAATCTTAGTAGGTCCAAAGCAGTCACTGATTCTGGTAATCGGACACCCAGTTCTAACAACCAAAACCGCCATGGCTATCATCTTTCTGATTTGATGCAACATGAATGATTGACCATGAATATGAATCGAAACCCATTCAGTGCCCTCAATAACAAATGGATCAGATACTGTAGTTTCTTTCATAAATCTTCTGGCCGAAGGATCTTTGAAAGTTTTGCCGAGGGTAAAGTTATGGAAGGTATGAGATCCTTCGTACTGTTTCATAGCTTGTCTGAACAAGTCAAGTCTTTCCTGGCTGACATGGTAGGCCCTTCTACGAGTGTTTTCTATACCCTTATAGGTCTTCATCAACTTTCCGAGTTCAGTCAAGTTTCCTTCTTCATCATATGTCTTGATGCTGGAGTTAGAGGTGTCTGGGTCAGACAACAATCCCTCAATTTTTGCGATTTCTTCTGCGGTAAGTTCGCTTTCTTCAATGGCTTTCTTGGTATCAATCCACCATTGTTTGCCTTCAACATCTTCTCTTATGATGCCTGGGTTTGCCGTATCCTTACGCGCAATGAGATTGCTCAACACCGTGTTCGGCTTGGGTGGGAGCAAAGTGTAAGTAGGCAACAAGTATTCGTAGACTCTTGAAGAACACATCTTTCTACAATCAAAGGACTTAGAAGTTCTTTGAATTCCCCAAATACGAATTTGTTCAGGTAATTCGGCATTGATCTTGTCCATGATATCCTCATCTTCTATAATCAACTTGCACGAAACAACGTTACCTGCAGCATGAACTCCCTTATCAGTTCTCGCACATCTCATAAATCCATTCTTCTTGATGTCATCGGAGTTTTCTGGTGAAATTGCTCCAGCTTTGGCAAATGCCTTGAATAAGTCACCTTCGATTGTCTTGATATTTGGATTTGGTTGGATTTGCATTCCATTGTATCCAGTACCGCAGTATCCCATCATAACTGCAACCTTCTTTTTTGGTTTTCTTTCTGATTTTGGAACTGGGTTGCCGTCAGCATCTAACCGTGGAGTGAATTCACTAATTGTTAGTTTAACTTTTTCAAAGTAATAATATGGTGCAAACATACCTACGTAACCTTATGTTCCCTCTGCCATTTGGGTCTTTTGCTGTCACCTTGCAACATTTCTGCTGGATGAACAGCTTTGTCCTTTGTATTGACCGCTTTATCATTGACAGTCTCCGTCATCTTTCGTTCTTTATTGTCGTCGTAGTTTATTGAATTTTGGCATCTCATCGCGAAAGAGAAAAATCCTGCAGGCAAACAGTGTCCTCCATATTCCAGAAAAATTTCTGCCATCTCTCTGTAATCCACAAGACCATCGCTATGAGACCATTAACCGAAGAAGAGACCAAGGTTGTGTTTGAAAAGTTGGCTAATTACATAGGTAGAAACATTTCTTACTTGATCGACAATCCTACTAGTCCACATGTTTTCAGATTACAAAAGGACCGTGTTTACTATGTTTCTGACCAAGTTGCCCGGTTTGCTACTTCGGTCTCCAGACAGAACTTAATGTCGGTTGGTACATGCTTTGGTAAGTTTACTAAAACCGGGAAATTTAGATTACACATAACTGCATTGCCATACTTGGCACAATATGCCAAGTTTAAGGTATGGATCAAGCAGAACGGGGAAATGCCCTTCTTGTATGGAAACCATGTCTTGAAAGCACACATTGGTCGTATGTCTGACGATATTCCTGAACATGCTGGTGTTATAGTGTATTCCATGAATGATGTTGCGTTAGGGTTCGGTGTTAGCGCCAAATCAACAAATGAGGCCAAAAACTTACAACCAACAGCCATCGTGGCATTCAGACAAGGTGATATTGGTGAATACTTGAGAGAGGAAGATACCTTATTTGCCTAGATCATTTTCCCAACTTTTCTTTCTCCTGTTTTGCATAAAATCTGTATTTTAGAAACGTTAATAGAACAGTATGTTTATTATGACTATTTACAATTAATAAGACAAGGCAGTGGCCTTGACCAAGTAACCTGGGTTACCAGAAGACACAGCGTAATGATTTTGTACAATTTTTTCAAAGTGTTCTTCAGCATCAAAAGTACTTGGGCTCAACTTACCAGCTCTGATGGCAGCCTTTTCTTCAGACAACTCATCAGCCGTCTTGTAGGTATCCTTCGAAACATAGTCCTTGACGAAAAGAACGTTTGCGGATTCGTAGAATTTTAAGAGAGATCTGGTCTCATCTTTGGTTAAGTCGCTCACGACCAATGGCTTAATTCCTTGGTTAGCCCATAAAGCTGATGCAATACTGACATCAACAGTCTTGGAATAAGGATCATGAGGTTCTTGACCTAAGGAAACAGATAAAGTCTTAAGTTTCAATGATTTGTCACCCACAGTTGCCAACATAACACCTCCTTTAGTAAAGTTGAGTTCACCACCTGCTACCTTCAATAAGAAAGCACCGATTTCGAGATCGCTCAAGTGAATTGGAGTGAAGTCTGGGTGGAAGTACTTGGAAATAGGATTGTCAATAACGGAATTGATATTGTCCACAGAAACCAACACTGGAAACTTGTTAGAGTGGGCAATTAATTCATCAACGACAAAGCTGAATGCACTGGTAGGAGCAACTTTACCGAAATCATGGTTATGCAAAAGGTAATCATACAAAGTGTTGACATCTTTTTTCAAGTGATGATCAACTCTCTTCGTTTGAAAACTGACATCTCTAGTCAAGGGCATCTTCTTGAAAACTTCTTCGTTGGCATTACGCAACTTGTAGATCCATCTCTTGGTGAACATAGGTTGTTGATACTTCTTGGTTTTAGGATTGAAAATATAGTCACTGGTACCATCTATGATTCTTTCTGGGTTGTCAATATGAAGAACTACTATCTCTTTGTTGTATTTGGCCAACGAAAGAGCCTTGGCTTGTGTCATGAGAGTTGATTTGCCTGATCCCTTGGAACCTAATAAACACACTCTATTCTTCGAAGAAGATTCATCCAACTTAGATATGAATTCCAGATCAATGGCGGCAGTGTTGTGTGAAATAAGAGTAGTAGGTTGCTGAAACATTTCGTGGTATTGGTAAGTCTTGAATGACCCTAAAGTACGTAAAGCCTTTTCGGTAGAGCTAGGGTATATCACGACTCTTGGTTCAGTCTTCTTCAAATCATAGCTCAACTCGGAAACATTCAATTTGGAAATATCAGTAGCCAAGCTTGCAAAATTAAGGGCACCAACTGCAGTCTTAAAAGGTAAGTGGGTCATACCACCCTTCTTGACCTTAACTGTGTTGTCTTTAGTAGGCTTAAAAGCAACCTTTTTCTTACCTCCCTTAGCTGGAGCAGGAGACTTCGCAGAAACTGCCCCACTAGAGGAAAAGGCTCTAGCCGAAGATCTTACGAGTCTGAACATTATCCTCACTTAAACTGTTTGGCTGTTGGTGAGTTCACCAAAATTTTTCAGTCTGATTTATTGGTTTAAACACACGACCTTCACCCAGCAGAAAATTTTTTTGCACCAATTTCTTCACAAATTTGATAGTAGAAAGGTAATGTCTCCTATAAATTGATTTGGTTTTAATATAATGTTAAGGCATGGATTACCAATCAGGCTAGGAATACGATGGATCTCCAAGCCTTCTAAGCTTAAATCAAAAGCTAAACCAACGAAACTACAAGCTGTGAAAGTTCCTAAAAAGGCACCAAAAAATAGCATCTTCTCTTTTGGTAAGTTTTCTCAGTTGCATCGTCCCCAAAAGAAGATTTATGAATCTTCAGAAGTTGGTAGTAATTCAATTAACTCATTTGATGCGTTGAGAATCTTTCCCACCGTTCGGTCGGCGATGGTTAGTGAGATCAAGTCGGTTTACAATCTCAAGAGTACTTATGTCAAGAATTTAGATGAAGTGGCAATTAAACCAAGTCCAGTTCAAATTGCAGCAATTCGGAAAATAAACCAACCACGTCTTCGTAATGTTTCAAAAAATCAAAACAGCGATGGTGAGACTATAGTGGCTGATATGGTTAGAAACAACGAACTAAATCGTTTGAAAGTTTTCACGATCGCTGCTGAGACCGGTTCTGGAAAGACATGGGCTTACTTAGCTTCGTTAATGAGCAAGATGAAGGAAGACGATTTCGAACTCTTCAAAATATCTCCAGAAAAGTACCAGAAGGCAAAAGAAGCCCCAATAGTGAGATCAATAATTTTACTTCCTACTCATGAATTGGTTGAACAGGTTTACAATACAGTAAATATTGCCAATACTGTAAAGTATGATCTTGATGAATTGAACCCTCATGCTCAATTTAAAGATTTTCTTAGCCAAGAAGACCAGAAAGTATCATTGGGTTTCAATGTATTGAAATGGGGAGTTGGCGATCCTCACACCAAGCTCTTTGACGCGGCAAATAAAGGCCGAGTTGATATCTTGATCACAACACCTGGAAAAATCAATGGCCTTTCTAAGTTGACCAATTTCAATCGTCCATTCAGATTCTTCAACTTTACCGAGTATTGTGTGTTGGATGAAGCCGATACTCTAATGGATAAATCATGGGTTAACGATACAATGCTTATCATTAGAAGATTAAACCGAGTGAAAGATCTTATTCTTTGCTCTGCAACCATTCCAAAGGAGTTTCAAAGGACGTTGCATCAATTATTTCCAGATGAGCATTCCATAATCAATATCGTGACGCCTTCGTTGCATAAGATCCCCAAGCAGATACACGTGCGTATTGTTGATGCTGAAGTTTCACCCTACAATGGCTCAAAATTGAGATGCCTTGCTCAAGCATTATATGCAATTCATGGCGACGGTACTGAGCAAGGATATGTCAAGAGGGTTTTGATTTTTGTCAACGAGAAAAAAGAAGTAACTCCACTTGTCAACTCGTTAATTAACAAATATGGTCATCGCCCAGACGACGTCATTGGAATCACTGGTGGTGATTCCCCTACTGAGAGATTGGAGAATATAGAGGCATTCTTGAAGCCGGCAGAGTTGATTGAGAATGACCCTGATGGCAGCAAGATCAAAGTATTAGTTACTACTGATCTTTTAGCTCGAGGATTGAACTTTGTTGGGATCAAGAATGTAATTTTGATGGACTTACCACGAAGCTCGGTTGATTTGGTCCATAGAATTGGCCGGACGGGGAGAATGAGACAAAGTGGAAGGGTGTTTGTGATAGTGGATAAGAAGACAAGAAAGTCATGGATAAAAGGTTTACCGAATGCTATTAAGCGTGGGGTTACTTTAGGATAAATGGGAGAACAGGTATGTAACTGAAAGGGGATAAAGGCAGAACATTTGGGTGCAAAATGATGATCGCAAAAGATATTTTTTAGACGTTAGACTTCCTATTAACCTTGAGGAGAATGTCTGAGATAGCTGACTTGCACCGAATTTTGCCATCACTAATCGATAAACATATTACTAACTTACTAGGATTCTACATAACAGTGTACATAGGTCAAAATAGACGCAAAATATAGAAGTGGAGACGTAAGACAAGATTATTAGTCAAAAATGTCGCAATGCGCCCCAGTCTAAGACAAAAAGGTATCTACCAAATGACACGGGCGTTTCTGCGACTCCTGTTATTGTTCGCTAGATCACAATCACAAGTGGCGTCTAGTAAAGCAGCAAATTATTACAGGATGTCAAAGCAGCTGGGAAAACACCTCTTGCAACAAAAGGAGGACATCTACTTTGGTACTGAAGCCATCAATAGGGTTTCGTTTTTACGGGAAGATACTGAGTTTATTAGCGATAGTGTCCAACACGGCTCGACACGCTTCATATTTTTCCATGACACTAACCCTTTGGTTAACAAGAATCTAACGAACAAGTTAGTTGTGTTGACCAATGGTGATGCTCAATTGCCTTGCACCGAGGGACCCCAGCATGGGTTACTTGGTCACGACATATGGAAAGATGCATTGAACTGCTGGAATAATGATAACAAGACCCAAAGTCCAAGCCTTCGTGATTCGGGGAAACCTGTCTTCCTTTTCTTAGGTGTAGAGGACGAAAGTGTTGGTCTTGATCTCAAGAGTTTAAAGGCTCAAGAACCAGAGAAGTATTTGGATTATCAAGGCAGATACCAAGGAATTCCATGGTACGCTGTAGACTTGACAAATGCACCACAATTGACCGACTATATTCTCGATTTATACAACAAACAGGTCAATGAAGATAGCGACAAGTCTTCCTTGGAGAATGGCATCTTTTTCAGCACGTCAAGGAAACACACTATTGGTGGTTTCAACTACAAAGAAGCTGCATTGTTTTCACATGCTAAAATGATGTTTGATTGGCTTGCTAGAAACCTCTTTTGTCCTGGGTGTGGTAATAAGGTCATACCCGTGCATGCTGGTGGAAAATTGGAGTGTACCAATATGGATAAAAAGGGTAACGACGATACATTTGCGTGTCCTACTAAGACAGGTACACCCACAAATGTTGCATTCCCACGTACCGATCCCGTTATTATCACGGCTATTACTAATGTTGAGAGGACGAAGGTATTACTCTCACTCTCTAAGAGGCATGCTCATACTCGGATGTATGCTTGTACTGCTGGATTTATGGAGCTTTCGGAAACTGTTGAGGTAGCTACAAAGAGAGAAATCTGGGAAGAAACTGGGGTCGTATGTTCGCAGATCAGTATTGTCAGAACACAACCATGGCCCTTCCCTGGTAACTTGATGATTGGATGCTTGGGGATAGTGGAATTCAATGGAGCTGATGAGAATATCCATTTAGGACACGACCGTGAGCTTGCTGATGCTCGGTGGTTTGACGTAAGTTTCGTGCGTCAATTGGTTTATCCAGAAGAACAGGAAGAGGGATTTAATCCGGAAAATATTGCCATACCATTTGGTGAATCAATTGCTCATCAATTAATCAAATTGGTGATCGATCAGTCCTCCGGTCATACTAAGTTGTGATTCCTATATGTTAAGCTTGAACAGAGTTGTGGCTCAAGAAAAGAAACCACAGGGTTCAAAGCATGTCAGAAAAAAAGAAACAAAAAGTTGAAAAATGAATACTAACAAACAAACTGAAGTTGAGAGTCTATGCTATCCTAGAAGGGCCTATAACGCCAATTAGTATATATATATTCTTAAACATTTCGGTTTGGTAGTGTCAAAGGAAGAAATCGGACAACTAGAAATAATATTCCGGTGGATGTATTGTGTACATTGTTGCAAATTAACTTGCAAAGTTAAAAAATAAGTAAACTTCGTGACACGTTCTCACAATAATTTCTCTCCACATGCGGTGGCGTTCCGACATGAAATCGGTGTTGAGTAGGGTTCTCAGTGAGTCTTTTTGAAAAAGTCACTCAGTAATGTCTCTAAACTCTTATACTTCGCCAGTAATTACCGGTCATAGAGGTTTCAAGGCCAAATTTACTGAGAATACAATCCTTGGTTTCAAAAAGTGCTTTGAAACTCTGGCTACGGTTATTGAAACCGATTTGTGGTTATCGAAGGATAACGTGTTGGTAATCTCCCACGATGGTTCGACAAAGCGGATCTTCTGTGATGCTGATGGCAATCCTACTGATTACAACATCTTGGAAACGAATTACTACGGCGTTTTGGAGTACTTGGAAACCATAGAGAGTCGTGAGAGGTTGATGACATTTACTGATGTGCTTAAGTGGTTTGTTGAGTATGTTGAGGAACACAACTCCAATATTCACAAGCTTCAGTTGGATTTAAAGGGTTTAAATCCTCCTATTCTTATGACTTACCTATTCAAAGCGTTACTTGGCGTCAAAAATGATATCACCTGGTGGTACCATCGTGTTCAATTTGGAATCTGGAACTTGAATTTCATCAAATACTTGAACCAAGAAGATTACTTCCGCCAATTTTTCACAGGAAAGCCAAATAATGTAGGGTTCACTCAGTTTGATATTTTCAATATCTCATTTAGCTGGAGAGATTCCATCAATTTTGTCAATTATAACTTTTATGTTGACAGCTTGAACAAAAAGGATAATCTTAAATCCCGGGTCAAGATCACGGGTATTTCTTTGATCTACATCAGTACTTGGTCACCTGGTTTTATCAACAAGTTTGTGCCATTGCTTCAAATTCAAGATTTGAAGTTGTACTCATGGACCATCAACAACAAGTTCCAATACAAGTATTTAAATGAGTTGGGACGTGCAGCTCGGTTACGCGAGTATGGGGTAATTTCTGATCATCCTGACTATATGGTTCAGATCAAGAATGAAGAAGAGAATAGAATTGCTGGCGAAACTACAACCTTGAAAACCTACGACGACGATGGTAACTTACAAAACTTTAGTTTGTCGCTTAAGCAACGGTTGTTGTACTATTTTTTCAAGTTTATTCTGGCGGTTCTTGGAAACAAGCGTATTACGGAGGATCAGAAGGATTTTAGTGGATACGTCGATGGTAAGGCTGTTACCAAAATTAAGGTCAGCTCCATTTATGCTTGGTTCTTCCAATCGCTTCAGAAATGTGGTATTTTTTAGTTTTTAGAGAATCAAATAAAGGGCACACAACAATATTTGGCCGTGGAGTTTTAAAAGCAGTTAGTACCTCTGTGACATTACTCTCATATTTTGCAGCCATTTAAATGCCTTTTTTTTGATTGTGTTTCCCTTTGGTAAATAAGAGACTCTTCGCTTTATAAAGAGTCCAAACATACGTAACTTTACCAAAAATTTAGTTCAGTGCGTTATTCCCCTATTGAACGAGGTGAGGGCATAAAATTCTAAACATACAATATTTTTTCCGTTGCCTCAAAATACTTTTAATTGATCTTTAGCGGCCTAATTTTTCATTTTGTATATCACGTGACTCGCTAAAACTAGAGGCTCACCGAACGTATCGGGGTATCTAATCAGGCGTATTATGAGTTGCATCAATATCTAACCTGCATATTAATTCACAGTTCTCCCAAAACAGTTGTTTGGGCCAAATTTTGTTCTTTTTTCTTTTCCCAGCCAAATTCTCTTCCATTCCTTACTAGCAGCAATCTACCCCCCTAATCAGTGTCTTCTGTGTAATTGGAAAGGTCTTGCACAATAGCCTTTAATTCCATTTCTTGCAGCATAAATTCGATTCATTTCTAACACCGCACGATAATTCCCACATAACAACCGAGTTTTTTGCTGCTAAATTTCGTGTTTATTATTTACGATGGTGTTATATAAACGGAAACCAGTCTCTTTCATAAAACCACCAACGGTTCCCAAAGACCCAGATACTCAAGTTTTTTACATTCCACAGACAAGAGAATGGTTTCTCAATTATGAGGATTACCTAGACCGAATGGACTACTATAGAAGACGCAAGTTTGTTTGTGAGATCACAGGCAACTCATGCCTCTCCTTCTTCGAAGCTTTGGAGAGTGAAATCAGAGAAATCAAGGGAGTCGAAAAGAACTTTCCCGAAGCATTGCGTGAACATATCCTTCGTTTCCTTCAGTTTAACAGAATCACCCGTTTGGATCTACTCGTTGACAAGGTGTATTTGGTATTCAAACATAACTACTTCCCAGGTGAAACGATATTCATTCGATCAGGTCATTCCGAAAATAGCCCCATACAAGCTGGTGATGAGACAGACACACCAATAACGACCAAACAAAGAGGAATAATTCGTGAGAAAGTTCAATATGGCCAATCGGATCAAACAAAATATCTCGTTGTTCGTTTAAACGATACACACCAATCAATCGTAACAAATGATAAGATTTCTCGTGATAGAAACCATTTCACTAAATGGCTCATCAAAACATTTATAAAGTTGACAATGACGAGGTCCCACAAAGTTGGTGCTCCATGGGTCGTGAAAGATAAATACGCCAGAAAATACAGAATAAGTCAAGAATATCCGGAAGACTTGAAGCATTATGCAGATTCCACTCCAACTGGTGAAACCCTTTTCGAGCCACAGTATTCCACTGCCTTTAACTCAAATGGTTTGAAAATCATTAATTCTGAAGTCAATGTCCCTAGTATTGATGTACTCAACGGTACATCGGCAAAGAAGGTTCGTAAACAAACATCGAAGGTTTCACAGAATAAGAGAAAAGTAAAGGCTGAAGTGGAAGAAACATCAACCAAAATTAATATCAAGAAGCTAAAAAAAGAATCGGTACTAAAATTTCCCACTCATTATTTACCTGAAAATGTAAGGAAAGAATTGAATGTTAGTGAGAATGACATTGTGCCAAACTCCTTGTTGCAAAACATTCAACCGACTCGTAAGAATATTGAGGAGGACTTGGTTTTGAAATTTAATATCCAAAACTCCAAACCATTGCCACAACCTTTGTCGCTTCCTGTGAATGCATATGAATTTAATACTCGATTAATTGATGATTACAAAGAAGAGCTGAAGCAAGAATCCGGTGAAACAGAGAAGGAAACAGATATTGATTTTACAATTGATGAGAAACTTCTGGACATGAAAAGGCTTGGAGGTAGATACCTCAAATGTGTACAAGATGCTCTTCAATCTTGGATTTTTATAAATGTTTATCACTCTATTTTAAAGTTGGATACGTTTACTTTTGACGATTTCATTTATGCTTTGGGATGGACACAGGAACAATATGAAGAATACGGCAGATG
Source organism: Teunomyces lycoperdinae (assembly GCA_030574955.1). NCBI lineage: Eukaryota > Fungi > Ascomycota > Pichiomycetes > Serinales > Debaryomycetaceae > Teunomyces > Teunomyces lycoperdinae. The sequence continues at coordinate 46,171 of JAJMFY010000013.1, forward strand.
CGAGTTGTTAAATGAAATTTGGTGTGCCGTTTTGGGTGCTATTGTTTCAAACACAATTCCAACTGCTCAGCAGGCTCAAATTGCAAGGGAGAAGGATGAAATATTTGGACTATTAGTAAGTTTGCCCAAAAAGAACACATTTCTAAACGAGAAAGGTGAGCTGGTAGACGATGGAGAGCTTGGTGGTTCCGATAGTGAACAAGAAGAGAAAACATTGAGAAGTGACGACGAGGATTCAGGGAATGAGACTGCCTCGGAGCTTGAAAAGGGGAAAAAACACATGGATGTGATTAACAGTAAAAAAGAAGACGACGAAGAAGAAGCTGAGGAGGAGCAAGAAGAAGCTGAACTAACCGAAGGTGAAGGTGAGAATGAGCTGAACGAAGAACATAATGCATACGTCGTAATGAATCACAGAAATATCATGTGGCATGAAAGGCTTCGCAAGAGAAACTTTAAGGATGGAAATTGGCAGAGTATAGTTCTTGGAGTTTTATCTTTAGTTGAACATGTACCTTCCTACAAGCCAATAATTGATCGGGTTTATCGAATCCTTGCCCCTCTTTCAATGAGTGCTACTCCTTCGACAGCTTTAAAGCAATTTTATGAAGCCTTAGATATAGAGTTGAGAATCCAAGTGTTGAATATTTTGGTTGATTTATTGGTTAATGGATCTCTTGTTAGAGGTTACATAGATCAATGTTTAGATGGTGCAACTAAATTGAGAAGAAACCGATTGGACAACATTAAAGATAACAAAATCAACCTTGAAATGGCGCACAATTTCAATTGCTTGATCCATGAGGCACTAAACCCAAAAGTGACTACGAAATCCAAGGAAGAATCCAACAATGCTGTTTTCAGAAGACCTCGTTTGTGCTTTCAAGTACTTGAAATGACCGAGAAAGAGAAAGAATTGGCCGAAAAAGACGACAAATTTAGAGAGGCATGGAATCAAAGAAGAGAAGCACTCATCAAAATTGCTCAGCTCAAGAAAGAAAAACACCAGATTGAAAGGCAACTTAATGAAATTGATTGTCAACGTGTAAAACTTTTGGGAAAGGACCGTTTGTATAATAGATACTGGTGGTTTGAAAACAATGGTTTGCCTACTTTTTTTGGTGCTTCGAGAGATGATGATGAAAATGAAGACGATGAAAAGGATAAAGAGAAGGAAAATGAGGAAGAAGACGATGATGATGAGAAACTAGAAATTTCAGAGGAAACTTATTTGATGGGAAGATTGTGGGTTCAGGGTCCCTCGAACGATGATTTGTTATTCCATTTAAAAAGCTCATATGACCAAGGCAGGTTATTTGACGATGAGCGCTCAATTCATGATTGTGTTGACGATGATAGAGTTGAGAAACAAAAGGTTACCAAAAAGGTTAATCATACTGATAGTGAATCTGAATACAAGCATTTGAATTTTGAGAGACTTCCTGAAGCCTTCAAGAATGCAGCTCGCAAGATTTCGGGGCTTGATTTTAGATCGAACCAGATTTTCAAAATTGACGAGCAAGTTGAAAAATTAGTAATTGATAGTTTTGGTGCTTTGCAATTACCTGAATTTTCCGAGCAGTTAAGTCCATTGCAAAGAAAGGTGATCGAGGAATATCCTGATCCTTTAACTAACGGCAGTAGCTGGAGATTCTATGACAATCCAGCGGATATTGATAAGTTGTTAACCTGGTTGAACCCTTGGGGTGAGCGAGAATCAGGATTACGTAAAGAAGTTGTTGCAGCAAGAGATCTGATGATTTCAAGTATGCAAGCCAGAAGAAAAGCGCTATCTATGGATAAGGTCCCTGAAAAAGAATTGTCTACTGAAGCAGATATTTTGAAAGTTAAAGAACGGATAGAGCAATTGAAGGTGAAGAGCCAGTCCGATACCGAGGATGATATTGTTGGCACGAAGCGGAGAAACTTGCGGGTCAGGCTGAATGCTCGGAAAGCATTTCAAAATATAGCTGAGGCTCTTGAAGTTGGAGATGTTGAGGATCTTTTAAAGGTAGAGGAAGATCTTCATAGGACATTAGAGGAACAGAAAAGAGAACGCGATTTAAATCGTGTTCTAGAATGGGTCAACTCGAAGGCTAAGGACGAATTTGATCGATCCTTGTATGATGGTGGTGATAAGAGTAGAGGAGGCAAAAAGAAAAAGAAGAGTGTATAATGCATGTATTACTTTTAATGCTTATTACGTTTTTTATCATTTCCTCTTCCAGAGATTGAATGTTTCCTCCTGCGTTCATTTCGGGATATTTCCGCCAATTCCCTTAACTTCAATTCACTTTCTCGCTTCTCTTTGGTAGCAAGCTCTAACAAGCGCTCATTCCGGAGCTTTAATTCCTCTCTTGCGTCCTTTTCGGCTAATTCAAGGGCACTGGAAAGAGTACCAAATTTCTGTACGTTAACCATAGTATTAGTGACACTAGATCCACCATTAGCAGCTAGCATTCTCTTATCTAATGAAATGGTGAAGCCTTGATTGTTTTTCCAATTGGAAACTGCAGCTGGAATTCTCCACTTTTCTCTGTCTTCTTTTGTTAACTTGGTTTCTGTTGCATTCGTATTCTTTAGTATAGGAGGTGGTGGAGAAGGATCCTTGTGTCTATTTTTGCGAAGTTTGAATTTTGGTGGAAGCATAGGATCTTCTTTGTACTCCCGAATCTGTATGGTTCTTCCTCTATCTTCGTTAACTTCACTATTTGTATGATAATTTATGAAAGTTGGCAGCGATGATTCTACTTCGCTTATATTGAGTTGTTGGTTGATCAACCTACTTATCACTTCTCGGGTTTCTCGAACTTCTTCTTGCAAATCTTGGTCCGTCTCAATATTCTTCCGGGGAAAGTGATGCTTCAAATTGGGGTATCGCTTTTTCAATGGAATAGTATCTTCATAGGATGCCTGTGCTTTTCTTCCACTAGCCGTGGCGATTGTTAACCCATAATTTAACGTGTTATCGGCATTGAGATGGAGTTCAGAAATGGTATTCTGGCCAACATTATCAATAACAGTAGTTGCGGATTTTGTAGCAACTAGTTGTTTTCGCCCTTGCTCATTGTTTGTTTTCTTCTGTGGGATATATTCGGAATGTTGGGGTTTAGGTAGTAAAGAACTAAACATTCAGTTAAATAGGTAATGGTTCTTGATAATTAAATATACCTGTATGTAAAAGTAAAAGTAAATGTGATGGACTTCTTCTTACGTAAGTCGCATTTAGTTCCCTGTCGGACAAAGATTTAGATGAAACACCGAAGAGGAAATTGTCTGATTCCGTTATTGTTCTTGCCGCTCTGTTACATTTTGGGCAATTAACGCGTCCATTCGTAGAGAGCGCATTGATGAAAACAAGAAGGTCTCACACATACACTCACATTCTGCGGTACAGGGTTTGGATATAGTAATTATCAATAAGTGCATGTATAAACTTTCATTTACCTAACACCCATACCTTCTAGGTGCTGCAACATGCTACATATGAAAAGAGAGCTAGTAAAGGTGACTAGTACGATGCGCTGACCAACTGAATTCGTAAAAATGATTCCAGACTCTTTCCGCATTTGGAAATGCAAGATGCGCTCACCCGCGATGGGAATTCTCTTTCTTGATGGTGTGGAGAAGCACAGAAATATAAGATGTGGTCCTTTTCGCTAAACCATGTATCAGCGAGAAAAGATTATCCAAGGAATAACCTTACACTTTGAACTTAAAACACCAGCAATTTTTATAAACTATGTCTACGCAAGCTATATCTAATTCTAAGATAAATACCAATAAGTATGATGGTCTCCGTATATTGACTCACGAGGACACTCCAAAAGCTGCTAGAACTTTACTACGAGCATTTAGGCAAGATTCGTTGGCCAAATTATTGGTCTGTCACCTTAAGTCACAAGCAGAGAAGGACAAATGTGAATTAGCCCTCTATGAAGCGTATCTCAATCAGCATATTTCCAAAGGGCTTTGTCTTGGTATAAATGAATCAAATGATGGATTCGAGACGGTTGCCATCTGGTCTTTACCATCTTCTCATCTTGATGGTCTCGATTCTTTTGGAACTTTGATGGAGTCGGGATACGATAAAGTATGGGCATTATTTGGTGACGAAGGCCGCGAGAAAGTGTTCTTTGGAATGCTACCATTATTACATGATTCGTGTGAACGTATCCTTTCTAGTGACTCAAGATTTAAGAAGAGGGATTTGTACACTTTGGTGTATGTTGGATCCACACCTGCAGCACAAGGAAAAGGTAATACCAGAAAGATGTTCACTTACATGTTTGACAATTACGTTGATGTTAACGAAAACGCTATTACATATTTGGAGAGCTCCTCTCCAAACAATATTCCAATTTACGAAAGATTTGGATTTAAATTCTATGAAGACATTGTCTTAGGTGATAAAACAACTAAAAATGCGGTTGAAGGTGACGATTTTGCTGTTATGAACGTCATGATCCGAGGTCCAAGAGGCCATGATTGGAGTAAAGAAACGAATAAATTGGCCGGGAAATTATAGGTTTACTTCATTTGTATTTGTATATTATAAATTCACGTTTATTTACAAGTATTATTCGTCCAAAGATAAAACACTCTTTTGCGAAGGCAAGCTGTGTTTAGAGAACTCCTCCTTAACCTTAGCCTTCAATTCGGCCTCTTGGGCAGATGTGAGAGGTTTGACCACTTGGTTTGGAGGGACAAACTTGAATTTCCCGAAACCAAACTCACGGTCACTCATCTTGCTTAATACATAGAGCTGAGATCTGACGTACTCCACCAATGCTTCAAGATGTCTTGTGTCAATATTTGGGTTACCGTTGAAAACATTTCTCCATAAGGCACTAGCTAGGGTAATGTCATCAGTGACTAATGCCTCATCGTAACTCAAAACTGATCCTAGCATTTGGACGTGATACTCCTTCAAATAGCCTTCAATGATTCTGGATGAGTTGATACCCAACTCTTCGGCCATTCTCAACTCCATATCCTTGAAGAATCTGTCAACGAGCTTTTGCTGGTAATTTCTGCCGTATTTGAAAGGCATGGCTCTCATACGCACAGAGAGAATCCAGTAGTGTAACGTAGTGATTTGAAACCATTGACTGAAGGATTGAGGCAAGTTCAAAGTTTCGTAGTAAAATTGAGCCGTCTCGGATAGTGGCTCGTTTGGATAGTATAAGGCTTGCTTCTTACACTCGCCATAATATAACGAGCCAGCCACGGGCCCTGCTCTCGATTTGTCCATATCAACCAGAAACCACTTGATTATGTTCTGCCCAAGCTTTTGCTTCCAAGAAGACATCTCATAACCTTCTCTTTCCAACTCGTGGTCTGATAAAAAGGGTCTCTTCTTGATAGCTTGACGAGGTGCCTTTTTCAATAACTTCTGCTCGATATGGGGCAAAGTTGATTCCTTGGCCAACTTCAGAGGGGCCTCGATCTCATCAGTTTGGTTAAATTTGTTAAAAATTGTACTGTTTTTAGTTTGGAAACCAACAATAGAGCTTCTACTAAATGTCCTCACACTAACCTTGGGAACACTTCTCAACATCTTAACTATTCTGTCCTAGTAGGGATGAAGATATGATGAATAATTTTGAAAATAAAATTAGGTCGTGTGCACTGCACAACTTGAAAATTCGAACAAAAAACACTTCAACGAATCTCAACAACTCGATCGATAGAGAAGGGCTAATATAATGAGTAACTCTATTGCTGAGGCGTTCAAGAAATTGAGCGTTGTTCCAAATTCACCTTCTGAACATGAGCATATTTTTTCTGTTTCTTATGACTACTTAACAAAGGTTAAAAATTTCAATGATGTAAAAGCTTTTAAAAATTGTTTAGTGGCTCTCATCAATTTGGACAGATACCACAAAGCATATGAAATCATCAAGAAGATTCCAGATGATGATGAGTATGTTGATTTGTTGTTATTGGAAATTAGCTATGCTTATTACAAACTTGGTAAGTCTGATGAATTGATCAAGTTGTATAACACGGCGAAGCCTGATAACGAAGGACTCTTACTTGGGTTCAAGCACATCATTGCTCAAAATTTTTACAAGATTGGAAATTTTGAAGAATCCTTGAAGCTTTACTATGAATTAATTGAAAAGAGTCAGTACGATAACAAATTGGATTTGGTTATCAACGAAAGAGCCATCATATCACAATTAAACCACTACCACCAGAGGAGAGCTTCCTCAAAGTTTGACATTAAGCAATATGGTGAAAACTACGATTTGTATTTCAACGAATCTTTGATTGAAATTTCCAACAACAACTTGCACAAGGCCGTCGAGTTGTTAGAAATTGCGCAACAAAACTGTTTAAGTCAAAATGCTTCTTCTTCCAGTGAAGACTTGTTATCTGAATTACTTCCAATCAAGTTGACACTTGGCTATATTTACGAGCTTCTTGGTGATGAGCAGAAAAGTTTGGATATATTAGTTGAACTGAACGCCAACCTGGTTAGTGATGCTATGCTTAAGTTAATCATCAAGAATAACTATTATGCGTCATTAAAAATTGAAACAAAATGGAACTACGTTGATCGTGATTTGGACTACCAATCCGCCTTGCACAAGTTATGCCAAAAATTAACTAAATTCCAATACCAAGTCTTAATTAGAAACAATCTACTTCTGCAGTTTGCAACAGGAACTTTGAGTGCATCTCAACTTAAGAACAAAAATATTTCCCACTATCAAAATGACTTTCCAAGCGATTTTGTTCTAGTCGTTTACAAGATCTTGTTACATTTGGATATCACTTACAAAGACATTAATGACCAATCGCAACAAAAGGCAATAGCTAAGAGACTTCTAAAGTATCTCAAAAGCTTGAGAGAACGCAACAATGAGTATGTAATTGCTGTATTGTTGCTTTTATTTATGCAAAGAAATCAAGACTTGGGTCAAATTGTTGGTCTCTTACTGGCTTTGGTGACTGAAAAGGCTTTGAAAGAGGAGATTTCGACCCTAGCTCAAACCAATATTTTACCTGGTTTGGTCGGTACCTTGATACTGGTTCAAGAAAAGCTTGCTAAGGTTGATGATTTGGATGATTTGTTATCAAGCTTGCTAATTAAAGCAGTCAAGACGAAGGAGCAGATCTATTTGCAAGACGTATATTACTACAATTTCATCAAAATGATCGCTTTTAAAGGCATGAACCATCGTTGCCCAGCTCTTAAACAAGCAGCTCTCGAAGTTTTTGAATATTTCTCCAAGTTTACTAAAGATGATAAACTCGTATCAGCGATTTTGAACAATTCTGTTGATGGATTGAGCACAGTTTCTGAATTATCATCAACAAAGACTGTCGAGGAATTGTTAAACACTGTTATTGAGGATACTGTTCCAGTGAAACCAGTTGTAAAGATTTCCAAGGTGAGTAAACCAAGAAGTCGGAAGCCGAAGTTTTCTGCTACCAAGGTACTCAAGCCTAAATCGGAGGTGACATTAGATGAAGAGAGATGGCTCCCCATGAAATTGAGATCTTACTACAAACCTACCAAGAAGGAAAAGAAGAAGTCTGGTGGTCATCAAGGTGCATTGGAAACTACACCCGTTCCTGTATCTTCAACTTCAGGTTCTAGTAGTTCTAATAAGAAGAAGAAAAAAAAGGGTAAGAAGTAAATATTAATGCATTCCTCTGTATATTCCGATAAGTAAACATAGTGTTCAGGGCACAGTTTTTTTTTTCTTTTTTTGTAGATCAAGCGGTTCCAAATTAAATTCCTGATCAGGACATATTTAATTTTTAAAACAAAGAATACGAGCCCTTTTCAGCTTCTCTATTGTCTCCTGGAGCTTAATTTTGTCTGGCACTATTTCAAGCCTCATCAATGGACGAAGGACTGGTGTTAAGATTGAATTTTTGATAATTTTCGCGTTTTGTCACAGTTGCAAAGTTCTCTTACATATATATTTTGGTTCAACATTGTTCCATGATTCGAGTGTGCGGAAAGGAATGTTACAAATAAAGAAAATTGCTAATGGGATCAAAAAAATTTCCGCTAACCGTAGGCAATTTCATAAAATGTGCATTGCGTCTAGAAATGATATTATTATGCTAAATAGAAGCAGGGTATCGGGGTATCAGGGTATTCAAAAGATTAACAAAGTAGCGTAGAAAATCATAAAGAAGTGGGCGTATCAGGGCATTAATCGACAAGTAATTCAAGAATTTTGAAGTTATTTTTTCTTATTAAGGGTAATTTGGCACTATTTTTGCCAACAGATAATGACCTTCTATGAAGTCTGTTATTGAATTTCTTGTTAAGAGTAATTTCGGTCTCGTCAATTTCATCATCCAGGCCTAGCTCGCTAGAAACCATGTATCTGGAGCTCACATTTGATCTTGGAGGAGTTGTATAACTTGGTAACTTCAGGTATTTATGCAAAGTGTTGGACTCATTTTTAAAGTGAATTGGTTCGTAGAGTTGTGTGAGTTGTTGAGAGGCAGGAAAAGTGAATTGAGAGCTAATAAAACCTGGGAATTCATTTATGCTCAAGTTCTGTAATGGTGATCTGTCTGTAGATCTTGTGATGCCAAGTTTCTTTGGTTGCAAGATGTTTTCCTGGTCATTGTGGTCTTGTTTGTTGGTTTGGGGAGTTTCTTGTTCCGCAATTTCAGCTGGCTTTGGTTTGTCTTCAAAAATAGTGAAGTTCAACTTTGCTTTTTTTGTAGGCAGGGTTTGATGGTTTTGCTTTCGCTTAGGCGATAATTTGGAGGATGTAAAGGGGTTGGTGGACTTTCTGAATGGTGAACCAACGTTTGAAGTCTTGGGAGACAACACTGACCTGTTAGGCGAACGAGTGGTAGATCTAGAGGACTGTGGATGCATTTGATGTTCACACTAAGGAATAAGGGAACCGGCTAACGATGGAGACACGAGAGCAACAGGAGGTATCATTATATATAACCGGTTTGGCAAAATTATTGCAGAGTCACGTCGCGCGAAAATTTACTCTAAGCGCGACGTGCCGAAAATCGTGTTTTAAAAATATCGTGCAAACCAACAGGTTTTTCCTGTCGTCTGTATCTGGCAGGAATGAGCTGCCTCACAGGGTTATTCTTTAAGTTTGTGTCGTGTTCGTGTAAACCTCATGGTGTCTTATTTTTAATGATTCACGTAATATATTTACTGCTTATAGAAGTTAGGAGTGACAAATGGTAACTTGGACACAGTTGCATCTCTCAACTTGCCTCTAATCTCAATCTTGATTGGGCAGCCGATTTTGACCGTTTTCTCTATGTAAGCTTGGCCAACATTGCCTCCTAAGGTAGGCGAAGGTGAACCCGAGGTTGTGTAGCCAACTTCATTACCGTCTGCGTCAAAGATCTTGTTGCCTTCTCTGGGAGATGGACCCTTAGAGACAACACCAATTCTACGACGGCTAAACGAACTCTTGTCTTTGATTTGTCCCAAAATCTTCGAAGACCCGTTAAAACCAGAATTAGTTTCACGACGAGTCTTTGGAATTAACCATGCCAACGTGGCTTCGATTGGACTAATTTCTTCACTCAATTCATGCCCATAGAGACACATACCGGCTTCCAAACGAAGAGAGTCTCTTGCAGCCAATCCAATTGGCTTGACTACATTAGGGTAGTCATTGATTAATGTCAAGAAGAAAGCAATGGAGTTCTTAACTTCTTGTGGGTTTGATGATGGGATTGATAATTCAAATCCATCCTCACCAGTGTAGCCAGATCTCGCTAAGTGGATAGTGGCAGATATTGGACTTTTGAGGTCAATGAAACGAGATTCACCAAAATAAATCTTGGATAAATCTTCATTGGTGAACTTTTGCAAAATTTCTTGAGCTTTAGGACCTTGAATGGCCAACAAAGTACTTTCAAACGTTTTATGGGTCAAGCTGTTAAAGTCGCCTGCTTCTTCTGTGATAAACTTTATATCCTTCTCACGACAACCGGCATTTGTTACCATGTAGTAATCATGTTCACCATGTTTGGTAATAATACAGTCGTCAATAACACCCCCATTTTTGTTCAATAACACAGATAACGAGGATGTGTTCATTTTCAAGGCACTAAGGTCGATTGGAGCAATTTTCTCTAATAATGCTTTTGAGTCAGGACCCAGAAATTTATGCTGCAACATGTGACTGACATCAAACAACCCAACCTTTGATCTGACCCAGTTGTGACTCTCAATGTGGGACTGGCCGTTGTACAAGACTGGCATCTCAAAGCCTGCGTACGGCACCATCTTCCCGCCGAGCTCTATGTGTGCATCATATAATGGAGTCTTCAATAAGGAAGCTGTGGAATACTTTCTGCAAGATCTAATCATGATGTTTAATATCGATTGCGGACATCTGGATAGATGGATCTCTTTATACTGGTGATATTTGACTCGTCGCAAGCGGAGTCAGAGCCTCACTGACTCGGGTTTTTTTCGGTATTCCCTAATAGTCTACAGATTAATATTTTCAACACTAATGCAAAATGAATGTCATAACTAGAGAACCTAAAAAGACAGTATAGAGTAGTAGTCCAAGTATACCGTATCCAGCAACTGATGCAAACTTTTCTCTTCTCTCAAAATGAGTTGTAAGGTATCCATAATCATCGATGGAAAAATTCTCACTAACATTGGTTGCAACAGGTCCTGATAAGGTTGAAATGAATTCGTCACAACGAATAGGACTATGTTGTTTCCTGTAGAGACCATTTAAAACATTGAGAACAATCCACATCCACACTATAGGAATAACTAAGCCCCAGACTAATGCTTTTAGCTGATATTGATACCACTTCTTGCAGAAATTACATGATTCGCATGAGCATTCTAAATGGAAGATTTCTTCATTCTGTTCCAAATCAAGAGTATACAACTTTAGAGGATTCATTGCTCGTGTCTGTCATATTTCAGAGAGGAAGTAGAATCTTTTTATCTTCTTTCTTTAATTATACCTGAAGTTTCGTACGTTTCCTCTTCTGGTAGTTACAATGATTACATCATTCCACAGGCAATGTCGCGGTACCAACCGTGTATCATATCTCCAGTGTACGGTTCTCTCCAATTTCTCTAAGTATCGCCCCCTCTTCTGCTAGCTAACCTCGTAGGGTACTCTGTTTCTTTAGTTTATTTTACAACTGAATTTGCGTAACTAGACCCATGGTTATGTCGTCTATAACCCACAGCAAATCTACCGTTCGTACGCGTCAAATTTCTTATGCGATGTCTTCATTAGACTTACAGAAGGTGCTACGGTCGTTAGTATCTAGTAAGGTTAAGGAACGGAATCTAGCTCTCGATCTTCTTGAGGAAGTATCTAATGCCAAATTTAGGCTAACCTCAAAGCAGTTCAAGCTCTTAGTTTCTGCTATCTTTGGCCTTATTGATCTTGAATGCAAAACCTATGTCAAAAACAGGTCTAGTGCTGTCGAGCTACGTCTTTCACGAGCATCTTTTGCCCTCAGACATATCTTTGAAAAAGCCATAGATGATGAAAGAATTCTGATAAAGTATCGAAACTACTACGAAATTTGTCAATACATCAACGAGTACTTCTTCCTTGACTACCAAGAGTATCTCGAACCATGTTGCATGGACTTTGTTCTAATTCTTTCCAAAGCCCTCAACAAACCATACTTTAAAGAGCATCTTACTCGTAATGACTGGAATTATGTGTGGTCCTTTCTCCTAAAAGCTGTCCGTTTCTTTCTCCAACAGAATAATCTTGATTTCGACACAAGAAAACTGAAAGTTGTAGTTGAGCTCTATGTTTCTATACAGAACTTGCTACAGTGTAATCAAGAAATAGGCACTAGCTACCTTCAAATTCTTGACAATGATAATTACTTCAAATTGTCAGAAATTTTGTACCAAACCTACGACAGATATAAGAACGAAAACAGTTTGGTCATTATCTTGTTCAAAATTATTAACAAACTTATCATAGTTATTTCCACCCAGGATATCAAATTTGTCAACCGTATTATCAATCTTGGCATTAGAATCTTTCTTGCGTTCTATCAAACACCATGGGACTCACTTCAAAATCAATTTTTGATATTTCTTAATCTAAGACCCACACATGCATTCATTTTTTTGTCTAGAATTCCAGCCCTAAAAGGAAATCAGGGGACATACGATCATGAGGGAGATGTTTATATTCGTTCTGACGACGATTCATCTTCTAGTGATCTGGAAAATATCATATTATACAATATTCGGATACTTATACAAGATATCCTTTCACGAATTAATTCCCTTGAGTACCTGTTTGATGTTGACGATATTGGCTTACTCCACGCTTCTACTTCTACTTCGTGGATTAGTTTAACGTCGATGCATTTAAAATCCAACAATTTCAAACCTTGGCTCATGATTTTAGGTTTAACCAAGTTGACACAAACATTTTTTGACCTAAAAGCTGAACTTGAGTGTAAGGAAACTGTCCCATTTCTGACCAACGATGATCAAGTCAGTATACTTGAAAATTCGCCGTCAATTTCTACCAAGCGTCAAAAGCTTGGGCTTATTGGTGATTCGTTAAATCAATCAAGAAATGTGTTAGAGTTTTGTGATAAATTAATCTCCTTTAAATCTGTCCCTAAAACTCAATTAGCTGGGTTGCAATTAATTACGTTCTATTTTGAAACAGCTACTCCATCCCAGGAAATTATTTCCAACCCTATCAGTAACCGGCACGATGATAGCGAGAAGACAATGGGATCGTTTAACTTTACTTCTACATTGACTGGGAGTTCAAATCCTGACATAAATGCTTTTTTTAAGAGTATTTTAAGTACTTTTGATAATAACTACCTTAACTACTGGGCTTTATTATCAGTCAGAGCGGTTTTGCATTATCATTTAGCTTACTCCATTCAAAACGCGATTAAGCATCACTACCTTACTCAACTATTGAAAATATCGTTACAACTGTTAAATAATCCAGTGTTATCACAAATTGCTTGTAATTTGGTATTCCATATTGTACTTTACAGCAAGGACAACTTGAGTTTAATTGTTGACAAATCAATTATTACTCAATTAGATAATTTGGTGGATCTATCCGAAATTAATGGACCATGTTCAATTAACAACGAAAGTTTTCAATTATGGTATGCAATTCATAAGGTGATAAAAGAGATAAACATACCAAAAGATCTTTTACTTACCAGTAAAATTCAGGATTGGATGATTTCAAAGTGGAGTCAATCTTTCAACACTAGAGATATTATTTTTGAATGTTCGGGTTTCCCTGTGTTTGTTTCGTGGTTATGTGGAATCCCTGTAAACTACGAGTTACCTTCCGTGGAACGTTCACGATACACAGGAAATTTATGTGAACCCTTTTATTTGCTGGGGCATTACTCGGAACTTGAGAATTTTATGATCTTGGAACAATTTCATTACTCGCAAGCATCATTAAAGTTTGAGGTGGAATGCATGAACGAGAACAAGTCTTGTGAACATATTTTACTAAAGATTATTGATACCGCACAATCAATAGAAAAATCTGATCCTATTTTACTTTTTGGGTGGTCAGTATTTCAAAATGAAATCTCTAAAAGATTGAGGAATCAGACCTCATTAAGTCATATCGTCAACTCGTATGAATATCAAATTGCGACTGCAAAAAAAACATTAAATTCTTGGGAACTCGGATCTGCTGATGTCCTTAGTGTGGCTATAATTACCAACAATCTGATTCAGGAACTAGCATCTGTATCAGAGTTTAAATTTTCTATAAAATTTGAAAATATCTTTGAAAGCTTGCCACTTAGTGTTGATTTGAACAATCTTGAGGCAGATCTTGGGTCCAATCCAATCGTTAAAAACTCATATCTGGAGTTCATAAATGAGTTTGGAGATATGACTCAAGAGACTGCCCCCACGCGTGATCCAAAGCAACTAATTCAACTTAATCCAATAAGTTACAAGTATGCAATTATACCATGCCGAGAACTCATCATATTTGTTTTAAACATAGAAGAAAATCCAGACAAAAGTGCTGTGATTTCCAAATTGGTAGACATCATTGAAAGCTTGGATGCACATAAGTTATTAGCTAGCTCTTATTTCTTAGCTCAATTACTTGAGCAGGGTATTTGGAACCTTGAGAATGTTCCAAATTACACATTTACCAGATTAGTCAGAGTATTTGGAGAAAAGGTTCTCACAAATGTGGAGCTAGAAAGAACTGAGTTAACAATACTGTGCGTATCGAAATTGCTTACTTATTTGCTTCCAATTTCTATAAAAGATAGAGATGAGGATTTGAAGAAGGATTGCTATGATATGTGCAATTGGTTGATACAGTGTGGTGAAAAACAATTAATCTTAACAAGTGATTCAATTTTGGAATACGTTAAATTCCTTGTCAGTTTATTGATTCATAATATCCACGTTAAATCTTATCGGGAGCTTACAAACATGATTCTACAATCATTTAAGTTGGGGTCAAATATTTTCAAGATTCATATGATTCCAAGTATAGTTTGCCTTGTAAAGAACCAAAGCTCCGTTGAGCAAGCATCGCTCTATAATGAAGTTCTTGAGCACTTTTCTTTGCCGCAACAATCTGTTGAGGCCAGTGCAACATACGCTATGTTCTTCAATTGTATAGCGGAAAGCTCGTTGCAAATATTAATATCCGCGCTTTTCAATTTATTAGAATTATCTCGGTTTCCAAATATTATTCCATACTTGGAGACTTCACTAAGAAAGTATTGCATGATTTTGAAAGTTGATAAGCCAAAAGATTTACTTTCATTATTAAAATTTGAAATTTTAAAATGTTGGTGGAAGCTTGACAGTATCGAGAATTTTCCGTTTGAATTGTTTGGTTACAATGATTTAAAAGGGTTTTATTTGGATTATTATAGAGAGTTGATTGCAGTGGCTGCGTCAACGAAGATATCTTCTAACAAATCAGTCGATCAATTTTTAAATTTGTTATCTGAAATCAAGCTTTCGGATATAGAATCCTTAGTTAAGGATAGTTTATCATTGATTATTCCACTAGCATATTCTCGTGATGGGGTCAGAAATGATATTTTTGAGTGGTTGTCATCTGTACTTGGCAATTCATTTAAGCAACTGATGCAAGAGAAACTTATCATTATTGTTTTAGAACTTATCAACTTTATTGATTATTCGGATGAAAACGTGATATACCTGGTTTTTTCTGACAATTATATTGCCCTTAATCTTTTTCCACTGGAGAGTGGAGTAGCCGAAGAACGTCCTGGTGACGTTAGGGTCTCATTAAAATCCAGTTTGGAGTTGATAATTAAAATTGTTGGTAAATATGCAAAAGGCTCTGGGTTTTGGGGCTCACCTCAGGTTTACTTCTTGATTCGTCGGATTTTTGGTCCTTTTAAAGAAGCAATTACAGCTGAACAAATGAGTTTATCACTCAAAAAGCTTAAACTTGTTTGCATCTTTGGGGGAGCCTCAATAAAGAGTTTCAACGTGACACGACTTATCACTAATTTCTTGTGTCCAATGCTACGAATTGAAGGCCTTCGCGGAGATATTTTGAAGTTATTCAAAATACTTGCTGTACATGATTTCAGCCGTTTTTCCGAAGTTGAAGCTATTCCTCTAATAATTCAAATAATGGCAAGTGTTTTAAAACTTGATGATAGGTCCGACTTCAACAAATTAATTGTCAGTATTGATGTTTATGTGAAGTCAATAAAGAGAGACTCTGTGGTGTATCCACTACTAGTTTCTGGGGTAAGCATATTAAAAGGAGAACAGATTCATAATAGCACTTGCATGATTGAAGATTTCTTAAGCAAATCAATGGACTTAGATCTGACCACATTATGGGGCTCTAATAGTCATTTAACAGTATTGGTTTCTTATGTTTTTGAGACTATCCATGTTTATAATGAAAAGGGCGGTGACGAGAATGTTGTGAAGCTTTTATTAGACCCTAGGATGGATTACTCTATTCTTTCAGAGTGTTTTAACTTGTGGTGTGCTCAATATTTATCTAATTTCTTCTTGGGAGGTGTCCATAGTCAAGGACTTCTGAATTTGATTAGCAGAAAGGAATATGCTGATAATTTGACTCATAATTTTGAGAATGTTGTGAGCTACTTGGACTATTTCTTGGAGCAAATTCTAAGATACATTGATGAAGAAGATTGTGAAATCGCAGCCTGTGCTGAGTCAGTTTTGGGAGTTTTAATCTTTTTCTTTGAACATGATCCAAAACATCTCCGTCGATATATTAATTTTGACTCCTTTAATCGCGTGTATTCTGACCACATTGTTTCTCTTGATCTACATACGTGCATTTTGCTAAATGATGAATCAGGATTATTGATCTATGATGATAGCATTTCAGTATTGAGTCAGTTTAAGCATTCCTTTAAGAATTATAGCTTTACGAGTTGGACTTCCAAGCTTCTTTTAGAATTACTTGGGGTATTGCATTCTGAGACCAAAATTGCGGCATTATTTGCCAGTTTTATCTTGAAGGTGAATAGTTTTGCTATGAGGGTGTTACCTTCTTTTATCTGCTATTACGTCAAAATAAGGGGGGAGATAGCGGTACCCATCATCAAGAATTTGATCTCTGACTTTGTTGCAATTGAAAGGAAGAATGAGCAAAGCATCAATTTGTTACTTCGAATCCTAGTTGCAATAAGAATTGGCAGCAAGAAATCCTTGAAGTACTTTGATGAGATACTTCAAGAAGTTGATTTTGCGAATGTATACCAACAAGCTTCTAGAAACAAGTTATTTAAGACTGCAATTATGTTTTTTGAGGAGACAGCATCTAATCTCTCAGAATCTAGGGCTTCTTCCGATGAGATAAGATTGTTATCAGAGATATATAATTCGATTGATGACGATGATTTGAAATACGGGTTACCTGCTGAAACTAACCTTGATTATGCCCTCTCTGTGATAAATGAGCAATCATCCAACCAACTAGTGGTTGCAAGTGCGAAACTTGATGCAGGTATCACCTTGGAATCCAGAAATAGCAAATTGAATGTTATGCTGTCAATGATGCAAAATGGTTTACTTGGTATATCAATGCTAGTTCATAAAACCCTTGGAGGTACAAACAGCGATAATTTATACGAATGGGGATGGAAGTTAAATCAGTGGGAAATACCAGTCCCTCGAAAGGCAGAGAAAGAACATGAAGTTCTCTACAAAACTTTCAAACAAATCCGTGATTTTCCTGTTAATCCAAGTATACTGTGTCAAAAATCACTACTTGATCTTTTGTTACAAAAACGTGGCATACTAAATGAAAATTTGAGCCTGAAACAGTATCGTCTTCGTGTTAGTGAGTGGTTGAAATCAATGGCAGCTGTTTCTAGTGTTCAAAATATTCTAGCATCTAATGAAAAAAGCTTGAGCAAACTATTGGAACCTTATGTAAGTAGAACTGATTGGTTTGAATGCGCAGATATGTCACAAAGTGAGAACATATTGCTTGCCAGAATGAAAGCATTCCAATTACTTGCAGAAATTCAACCCGGACAAATTAGGTTGGATATGGAATATATCTGGATGGGTGCCGTTCATGAACTTGTACGCTACAATACTAGTGCAAGACACTCCAAAGAGTTGCAAAAAATGGTCAGTTCAGCAATTTTAATTGACGAAATTAGCAAACTTAAGTTCAATAATTCGTTATTGAAGAATGGAATACTAAAACTTTCGAAGTATACTTCTGCATCGACATTATGGTCACAAGGTCAAACTGATATTCCAGTTTTAATGCTACAAGAATTATGTTCTGAGGGAATTGATTTACCTGTCCACTCTTTACAAATTGACAGGAGTCTTATTATTGCACAATTGGTTGGCTGGATGTCAGAATCCAGGAAAGATTTAGCTTCAAATATCATGGAAAAGTATGTTTTACCAACTGCTGATCAGGTTACCTCTGTTTCGAATTTAGCAGAACGGGCCAAGGTTTTTCAATTATTAGCACACTTTTGTGAAGTTCAGTTCAAATCCAGAGGCTTGCTAGAGGATATAAATAAATTAGAGAAGAGGGTCAGCAGCAAGAGAAGTGAAATTGAAGAATTGAAATCCCATTATGGCAGAGTATCCATTCCCGCCCTGGAAAAGAAGTCTGTTCAAAGGTACTACTCTAAATTAAAGATTCGGATGCAGAGTGAGAATAAAGACCTTGATTCCTTAAAAGCAAGCAAAGAGAAATTTTGCAAGAAAGCTACTGAGTTCTATTTGCATAGCATTTCTGTGGATAACTATATCGAAGAAAACTTGGATAAATTTTTTGCTTTATGGTTAGAATTTTCGAACAAGGAGGATTTAAATCGATCTATTAGGGACAACTTACTTAGGTTGCCTAGTTTCAAACTAATCTCCTGGTGCAGTCAGTTGATTTCTCGTTTGGCTAGTGAAACATCCGAGTTTCAGACGCTTCTTCAACAATTAATATTCAACATGTGTGCAGATCATCCATACCATACACTTTACCAGTTGATGTCTTTGCGAAAACATGAGAGCTACACAGAGGAGAACTCTAACGCATTCATGGTATCCAAGTACACTGCGGCAAATAAAATATGGGCGCAATTAACTCACAAAGATTCTCAATATGCTACTGAATATTTGAACTCTGTTGAAAGATTTTGTAATGAGTCCGTAAGCTTGGCAGAACAGAAAGCATCAAGAGGGAAATTTTTGAATATAGAGAAGATTCCATCTCACCATTACTGGTTACACGAATTACCTGCAATACCTCCACCAACAAAAACATTAGCAGTTGACAGCTCAATGGCATATAAAAATGTTGTACGTATCAAAAGCATCGATAGTAAGATTTCAATTGCTACATCCGGATTAAGTTTGCCAAAAATTGTCAAGTTTAATTTAGAAGATGGAACTGAACACAAAGCATTATTCAAGCATGGGACAGACGATCTCAGACAAGATTCTATTATGGAACAAGTTTTTGAGAAGGTTAATCATATCTTTGATAAGGATAAAGAGACTCGAAAAAGAAACTTGCGTATTAGAACTTACCGAGCTGTGCCCTTGGGCCCACGGTCTGGTGTTATAGAGTTTGTACCTAATTCAGTTGCATTGATTGATGTCATTAAGCCCTACCATGTTGCAAATGATTCGATGCGGTTGGAAAGAGCCCGCGAAGCAATGAAAGAATGTCAGGCTGGAGATAAAAGCGAGAGATATCGGGTTTATGATAAAATTGCAGAACAGATAAAGCCTGTATTGCGTCTATTTTTCTCTGACACATACATTACGCCTGATGAGTGGTTTGACAGTCGAATTACTTATACCAGAGGAATTGCTACAACTTCTATTGTGGGGTACATGTTAGGACTTGGAGATCGTCACTGTAACAATATTTTATTGGATCAGGAGACAGGTGAACCTATTCATATAGATTTGGGGGTTGCCTTTGATCAAGGAAAAAGGCTTCCAATTCCTGAAACTGTGCCCTTCCGCTTAACAAGAGATGTTGTAGACGGATTTGGGGTCTCGGGCGTTGAAGGAGTATTCAAGCGTTCTTCTGAACATACATTTCGAGTACTCAGATCTAACAAGGACCATATTCTCTCTATTTTAGATGTCTTAAGATGGGATCCGTTGTACTCTTGGACTCTTTCCCCTTTGAGAAAGAGGAAATTACAAGAGGCTGATGCTACAGGAGTAGCCGAGGTACAACCAGAGGCTGATGGTTCAGAAGCAGGACATGCTGTGCTGATGGTATCTGACAAATTAATGGCAGGTGGACTCAGTATCGAAGCAGCTGTAAGAGAGTTGATCCAAGAAGCCACCAACCCTAAAAATCTTGCCTTGATTTATTTCGGGTGGTGCCCATTTTTTTAGATAAAATGTATAAGTAACGATTCGCAACCACTTTTTTCGTATTATCAAAACAAAATGGCTCTGTCTTTATCAGGGAACATAATATCGCTACCTCTAACTGTTGAAGATGAAGATACACATGAAGTGATCAAGAGAACAAATTTATATATATATGCTAGACGATCTGAAGTTTTGAACGATGATCCACTGTTTACTAATGTTGAACTCACCGGAGTATATCAGGATGGGAGTTTCAGGACTACCATACAAAAAGCTAGTTTGACAGGACTATTCCGTGAACATGTTGGAAGTATATCCCGGGAGGACTGGATACCGATAATTCAGAAATTCTTCCCTGTTGATGAAGAAGTTGTTGATGATCAATATCTGTTTCTTGAACTAAATGCTAAACAGGAAGCTCCTAACGCGCACTACGATGAAGGTGAGCTCATAGAAACGGATGATGAACCAAGAGATGCGCCCATCACTGTGTCAATTAGAACAACTAGTAAAGTGCCAGTAACAATTGGGTCTTTCGAACTTGAACCAGTTGATTTCGAAGAGAATTTGCCTGATGAAGCTAACATGTTCAATTGGTTGGACTTGTTATTGAAACAAAATAAAAAGATAATACGTGAGTTGAGAACTACAAAAGGTGAGCTTGAAAAGATTGGAGCTGCTAAAGAAGAATTGGAAGAACAGTTTAAACAGGCCAGATCGGATCATAACTTGATTATTACTGACATTGAGCAAAAGTTCTTTAAAATACTAAATGCCAAAAAGGATGTGATATGGAAATTAACGAAGGATCTATATCCACCCGATCGGGTTGAAAATTTAAATCAGGGGTACCTTTCTAAAACCAGACTTAACCAAATTGATAAGAATGCGATACCTGACCAATTGGATGAGAAGTATTTACCTAGACGAGTCAAGCAGGTAGAGACCACACGAAAGAGAAGAAAGATTCAGACATCAAAAGTTAAAGAAGGAACAATGAAAAAATCAAAGGTACAAGTTGAGCTGGAAGTAGAATCTTCTGGAGAGGACGATGAAATCTCTGATTCTAAATTCGTAGTCGATTATGCAGAGGATTATACTGAAGAAAGTGGAACAGATTACCAGGATAAAACAGAAGCTTTAGACGATCCAGCGGAAGCACAAGGTGCTGGAACAGATATTCACGTGAAGATCGAGCCGGATGACGGCAAAGTTGATGCATCCGACTTTTTTGTGGAAATAGAAGTTAAACAAGAGCCTGACAGATCTACCCAAGTCGAAGATGAGGACGGAAGATCTGAACAAGGTCAAGTACAGGAGGCAGAGGAAAAGCAGAAGGAAGAGGAAGGGCAAGAGACAGATTATGAACTGGACGCTTCCAAACCAAAAAGTTCATCCGAAGATGAAACTGAAAAACGCAGTGTGAAATTAGAACCATCGAGTAATCCTGCTGTCAGTCAGCATGATGTCGAAACTGATTATTCATCCGAAGAATAGGTCAGATGTAAGGTCTCTTTCGCACAGAAAAATTTTGCGCTGCGATCAAATTTTTTCCACTCGAAGTTATAATAAAAAAACCGTTGGATCACTTTATTCTTTTTGGTTGTTTTCTAAGAGTATTATTGATCTTGAGCTTCCACCGTTTTCGTCACAGAAGACTTGATTGAGTAACTTTCAGTTCTTTTAGTTTTCACTTATTAATCCTATTAGTTTTTAGGGTTTCTTTTCAGGGTTTTTTGACACTTGGCCTTTACTATCAATCTCATTCGCTACTAGCCCCATTATGTCATACTATGATCCATACCAGGGAATGCCTCAACAGTATTTGCCTCAACCATACTATCCTCAGTATTACCAGCAAAACCAGGAAGAACAGTTGATTCTTCAGGATGGCACTACTGCCCAGTTGGATGGTCGCTCAAATTCTTACGACCAGTATCCCCAGTATAAATCGGATAATGCATTCAACTTCTCCGAACTTGAAGCTGCCGTCCCTGATCCAAGTGAGGAGTTTTACAACGAAGAAGGAGTTTCCATTAATGGGTTCACGGGTCCGGATGGCTCTAACATCCAGGGTAATATTATGATCACCCAACAGCTTCAACACCCTCAGGTTCAGTACCAAAACTATGGTGCTGGAGCCTCTCACAATCAAAACTTGGCCGGTTTGCCCCTTGCTCTGCCTCCACAATCGCAGCAACAAGCGGATATTTTTGGACAGCAAACCGGTAGCAACTCGTCGGCCGCCCCTTCAAGAACAGTTTATTTGGGAAATATTCCTTCTGATATTCAACCTAACGAGTTGTTAGACTACGTGAGATCGGGTATTTTGGAAAGTGTGAAGATTTTGCCTGCCAAGAACTGTGCTTTTATTTCATTCATAGATCATCAGTCTGCTTTGTTGTTCCATTCCGATTGTATTTTGAAAAAGTTAAGCATCAAAGGGCACGACATAAGAATTGGTTGGGGGAAGAATAGTCCGATCTTGCCTGCTGTAATGGAATCAATACAAAGAGATGGTGCTACTAGAAACGTCTACTTGGGTAATTTGAGTAACCCAGTAACAGGAGAAATCATTACAGAACAGACATTAAGAGAAGACCTATCATGCTATGGTGTCATCGACTGCATTAAAATAATCCCAGAAAAGGGTATCGCATTTATTCATTTCTTATCTATATTGAGTGCAATTAGATGTGTCGCTAACTTGCCTTTGAAAGAAAAGTACTTGGATAAGAAGTGCTTTTATGGTAAGGACAGATGTGCATTCATCACAAAGACTCAACAGCACAACGCTGCACAGTATTTGGGTTTGGCCCCAGGGATGGAACACATTGTCACTGCTGCTGACCGTGAGTTTATCTCTTCAGCCTTGGTTCAGCAGTCTGCTGCTGCTGCCCAGATTGCTACTCAAGCAGGAGGTGCCAACAACTTGGGAAACCGTACTGTTTATTTGGGTAATTTGCATCAAGATTCTTCAGTTGAAGAAATTTGTAATGTTGTTAGAGGAGGCTTGTTGCAAAGCATTAGGTTTTTGAAAGAGAGACATGTTTGCTTCATCACCTTTATTGATCCCATCGCTGCAGCTCAGTTCTTTGCTATGTGCCAATTGCATGGTTTGACAATCCATAATAGAAGGATTAAGGTTGGCTGGGGAAAGCATTCTGGTCCATTATCCAACGCGTTATCTTTGGCAGTGTCAAACGGTGCTTCGAGAAACATTTACATTGGAAACATCTCTAACTTTGATTTTTACAACGCGCAGAAGTTGAGAGAAGACTTTTCCAAGTTTGGCGACATTGAACAAATTAATTACTTGGAACAAAAGAACTGTGCTTTCATTAATTTCGTTAACATTGCTAACGCAATCAAGGCGATCGATGGTATTAAGTCTTACAACGATTATAAGTCATTGAAAATTAATTTTGGTAAGGACAGATGTGGTAACTTACCAAGACAATTTCAAAATCAAAACCCACCACAAGGACAGTTGGGTGGGTTTGAGAATTCATCACAAAATTCATTTTCGGATAATGACTTTTTGACTGATGAACATCACCTGAATCCCCAGACCGAACTTTAGGTGAGATCCACGAATAACAAACGACATTATTCCTTTCGCTTCATTTTTTATTTGGTTATTAATTTACACAGGCTATATGTTATGACAAATGTATTTGTATTACTTTGTGGGGAAGGCATTATAACCGGGTGTGTATGGTTTTCATCATCCATCTCACACCAAATCTTTTAAATGCGTTTAGCTATCCCCAAGCTAAAGATGAACTAAAAGCAAAAATCCTTATATGATCAGGTTAACTTTTTTATTGGTTGATTTACTATTACTTCTTCTGTCTATATTATTATTTTAGTTTGCACTTTTATTCATAGTTCATTAAACATATACCAGATTACATTCCCTATATCTTTGGAATAATTTTAATTAGTAATATCACGATAAGAAAGCCAACAACAATGGCTATGGTTAGCTTTATAAGAAACATGAGACTTATTTTACCTCCTGATTTGTTTTCTAGATAATTATTCAAGTTCTGATCGATCACTTTGAACAAGTTGGAGTTTCTGATAATGTTCTCGTTTGTTTCGTTCAAAATATTCAAATCTTCGTTGATTATCTTGGTACTAAGTCTGACTGCAGAATCTTTTAAAGTCGACGTCAAATCCACAAGTTCATTGAGAATATTCTCCTGAACCGATTCGTGATAGTTATTGAGTCTTTCCGTTGATTGGTCTGAATCAAGTAGCTGTGTTTGTTTTCCGCCACTTAAGAGTCGATTTCTTAGAGAGGCCAAATCTTCATCACCAACAATAGGAGACTCGTTGGACTCTTCTTCAGTGACAAATGCTTTCATAGTTGGATCTGGAGTAGGCATATTTGCATTGTCATAGTCCTCAATGAGTTTAGCTACCGTAAAAGCCTTTTCATCCACAACAGTGTTCAATATGTAATTACATGTTAGTAATATTTCACTGTAGTTCTTGGTACTCGTCTTGAACGATGTGGTCAACCTTTGACGAATTGCCATTAATTCATTTCTGATGTATTGTAATTTATACTGAGTGAGATACGGAGAGAAGTTGGGGATATTGGGATTCGTTGAGTATTCGACAATACTAGGAATTGATAGTTCGTCTATTTCTCTCTGAAATTGGCATAGTAATTTCTCTATTGATCGGATAGTCATCGGTGACATGGCAGATAAAATTGTTGGTCCTAGTATAAATCCGCAGAACTCCAAAATTCAGAATACTACTTTAACTCAGCTAAGGAAGGAGATACGAAAAGAAACAATCCAGTGTCTGCTGTTAATTACATTCATCATACATGCTACAACTGTCTCGCTACAGCGGACATAGTCCAATGTAAGCCCAACTACTATCAAACAACGACCTACGGTATATCTTAGATATATTATGATCGTGGTTAGCGAAAAAGGCTACGGTTCTTCTAAGAACAAGGTACAAACTACCAGGTGAATAGCTTTATCGAAGAGAGAAACCCTTCTATCTATTCATTAAGTCTTCCCTTATATCCTATATTGACAAAGAGAAAAGTTTAACTTTTGCAGATTTCAAATTTTATATAGTGCGGTTACCCGGATATGTGTTGTACCAAACAGATTAAACCTATAGCATTGACAATGTTCAACATGGCGCTCAAAATCTATGACTAGGTTTTAAAATGGCTATTTTTTTGGATGACCATCACTCGTAAGCCTAATTAATAGGAGCCTATGAACTTTCTACTGTATTATCTGAATTTTCTGAATTCTTTGAAATTTATTGACTTTTTTAATTGTATTGATTCTGAATTTTAGTAATGTTTCTGAACTTACAATATTTTCGTAAATATGAATAAAATGTTGAATATTTAATTCAACACGCAGAAAGTTCCTACCAGTCAACTAATTGACTGAAAGAATCAGGTAAAGGCCAGCGGCAATTAATCATTCCGTACGCCAGAATGTATCTTTGTAGTTTTTCCATTTCTAGATCTATGGATCTAAGGACCAAGCTAAACACATTAAAATGATTCCATGAAGATCGGAACTAAATTATAATCATAGACAAAAACAGCGCCCAGCTAACCGTTTCAAAATAAAACCACCCTTGTTTCAGGTAAAAGCTAGTCTTAGCTAGGAATGAAACTTGGGATGCACCATACTATCTAGAAACATAAAAAAGCTGCAGGGGTGATAATGTGAGGAAAGATCCTGATAGAAGGGGTGAAGATCACATGTTTCTGATGTATAATCGCGCGAAAAATGATATGCCTCATAGGCCTGGGTCCTAAACCCATTACACGATTAACCTTACTTACATATTCGGAGCCTTATTAAAGTATAGCCTATAATCACAGTAAAAAATAGCATACTATATACAGCGGCAAGCTCAGCGAAAGGATTTTCGCCCTAGAACCAAATAGCCTAATCATATATTCAGGGGGGAAAGTGTAATCAGATGGTATTCAGCTGCAGAGTTCAGCCAGAGGTGGTTGAGCTCTGGGATGCAAAACCGCGCATATACTGGAATCCCTGGTGCCCCCAATAACTCCTATGTCGGATAAGGTGAGGAGAGATAAAAATCGAAATAATACTGGATGTGGGAAGTAATTACTTATCGTAATTGGACAGATTTATAACAAAGAAAACCGACATATGTGGGACGGAAAATCTCACTTCAGAGTGATTCCCGCAACACCCGCTGGTTGTGCTCCCTTGGGCAGCTTGGCTATTCACCAGCTCCAGTAATTGAATTTCCCAAAGCAATATTACTTATCCTGAAACAGGATGGTGTCACAAAACTAAAAAAAGAAACTTGAGTGTTTACCAAAAAATTTAAAATAATTGTTCAATATTTATATTTTGCTTTCCCTTCTATCAATAATCATTGCGACCAATTTTTTGCCCAATACTGTTCATTTAGTATTTTCATTAACACTTGCTTCTCAGCAGTGACATTCTTATCATACTCTTACTTCCTACCGAAGGTCAAGCCTCAGCTTGTGTATCGATTGACAACTTGGCTGTTGAACCCTCTTACATCCCTGCATTCCACATCCCGATAAATAATATTGATTGATCTAAGTACATATCAATATGAAAGCTATAATTCTCCTTCTAGGAGCGGTATCAGCCGATTCATTTAGCAAATTGGGTTGCTACTCCAAATCCCTGGTTGGATCCCTGCTTTCATACTTGGATAATTACACCTATCAGTCCTCGGGTCACTGTGAAGAGCAATGTGCTGGAAAGAAAATCGCGGCGCTTATGAGCGGAAATCTATGCTATTGCGGTGACGTGGTACCATCATCTTCAGATGAGGTAGATAGTCTGAACTGTAATACCAAGTGTCAGGGTTACCCCCTGGAAATGTGTGGAGGTGAAGACTATTTTTTGCTCTATACAAACAATGACGTTGCTGGAGAAACTGCTTCGTCCAGCTCGTCTTCTAGGACATCATCAACGTCAACGACTTCATCTACATCAACGACTTCATCTACATCATCTACTTCAACCAGTACGACAACATCTAGATCTTCCACCCAAAAGTCAACGGATTCATCATCGTCATCCACATCATCCACTTCGTCATCAGATCCCCCTTCGGACTCAGCGGTGACCATAGTATCTACAGTTGAATCCACTCCCTCGGGCACTTCATCTCCATCAGTAATTTACAAAACTATTATCAGAACACCTTCTGCTTCCTCCAGTGCACCATCAGAAACCGGCTCTCCCGGCAACAAATCATCAACTTCAAATAAGAAGTCTATTTCAGGAGGTGGTATTGCTGGCGCAGTGGTTGGTTCGATAGTTGGTGCATTATTGATTGCAGCTGCCATTTTCTTTTTCATCTGGAAAAGAAGACGTCAGGAAGATGACGACTTTGCTGACGAATTTACACTTTCTGGCCCTAATGAAAAAGGAATTGCACTTGGAGACGACCATATGACTTCGAACAACCCAAATCCATTTCTTATCGCAGGTGGCTATAATAATTTCGACACATCTCAACAGAATGAGGAAGGTTTACCTTACCCAGTTTCGATGAACGGAGCACATACCAGTGACAGTTCGAACAGTTACGATAATCAGCATAGTCGGACGAATTCTCAAGGATTTGTAAACACCAGAAGTGGAGGTCATTCATACAACAGCGGAGACCGCGACTTCACATTTGTTGATGTGCCGAATACCGAAGAAGTACCTCCAACACCCGAGTTTGGTCGCCGTAGGTTGAGTAATGGATCACTTCCTGATATGATTGCAAGACAGCCAGGATCCTTGAAGGTTGTAAATAATTAATTAGACTATTTAATGAGTATACGTAATTGGTGGTTAGATCACAGTAATCTCCCAATTAGGTTCTGGTTGCAACATTTATGTGAGGGGCAACGAGGGGGTGGTGGAGTTCCATGCAGGGAGGTGTACCCTTCAAAAACAAAGAAAACAGACGCGAAGAAGAAATAGTTAGAACGTGTAATTAAAATATGATCACGTGCAAAAACTCAAGTAGGGCTACAGCCCTTGATATTGATATTTTAGCTGCAGGATCTAACAAAAACCCCGAGCCGCAATAGTTTGCGAAAATTCTCACCATTCGCATCCTAGGGTCGAAAATTTTTCAATCTATATACACCTGAGCTCTTCTTCTAGTTACACATTAAAACTATAACACATTAATAATGTCTGGTTCTGGTGCTTCCGGTAACAAATTCCGTATGTCCTTAGGTTTGCCAGTTGGTGCCGTCATCAACTGTGCTGACAACTCTGGTGCTAGAAACTTGTACATCTTGGCCGTCAAAGGCTTCGGTGCTAGATTGAACAGATTGCCAGCTGCTTCTGCTGGTGACATGGTCATGGCTACTGTCAAGAAGGGTAAGCCAGAATTGAGAAAGAAGGTTATGCCAGCTATTGTTATCAGACAATCTCGTCCATGGAGAAGAAAGGACGGTGTCTACTTGTACTTCGAAGACAACGCTGGTGTCATTGTCAACCCTAAGGGTGAAATGAAGGGTTCTGCCATTACTGGTCCAGTTGCCAAGGAATGTGCTGACTTGTGGCCACGTATTGCATCCAACTCGGGTGTCGTTGTTTAAGTTACTCCATAATTAATGTACAGTTAATCATGATAAAGTAAAGGAATTTTTTGTCAAATATAACTTAGTAAAATTCGGAATACAGAAGTATGTAAATCATCTATTCTACACTAAGGCTTGTCAACAGAGTCGTAAACACTTGCTTCTTCCTCTTCTTCTGGAGCATCCTCGTTATGTTCGTTGCTCCGCAAAGTCGACACCTCTTCCTTAGTTATATTGGGCTCTTCTTCCCCTTCCAAATCCTTTGAAACTTCAACACCAGAACGTGGTCTACTTGAGTGCGTCGAGGTAACAGGATGCAAGCTGGTAGGATATGGTAAAGCATCACCATATACCGGTTGCAGCTGCTGATGTTGCTGAGGAATAGCGTACTGTTGGAAGTAATTTGCAGTATTTATTCCAAACGACTGCGAGGATGCAACAGGTGATCCTGGTTGTTGAGGAACAGCTACAAACTGGGCTTGGCTATTTGGTTGTGGGGATCCGGGGAAGTATTGGGGTTGAGGTTGAGGTTGAGGTTGGGCTTGTTGATGTTGGCCATTGTTAGTCTGGTTAGGCACGCTTGGAGTCAATGTGAAGTATTGCTGTTGCACTGGATCATAGAATTGTTGTGGCTGCAGATTTGCAGAAAGGTAATACTGGAAATTATTCAGCGCTGGCAAGTATTGCTGATTAGGAACTGGTAATGCCTGTGGCGGGGGAACATGCAGCGATGGCGCTTGAGGCTGGCTGTAATGCGATTGTTTGTCCACCTTCGTTTCTTGTGCTGGAGACGCGGCTCTTTCATCATCAAATGTGTCAACAGGAGTTATAATTGTCCCATCACTGTTTATCATATTGCTTAAACGTGGAGATTGAGCGTTCCTTTGAGAAAACGTTGACGACAACCTGTTGGCGTTCAATGTTGAAGTCGCCTGCGACAATGGCCGTTGCTTCGATCCGTTAAGGGTTAACAGCTTTCTTGGAGAAGTTGTCGTATTAATCGTAGTTAAAGACTTTGCATCAGTTCCAGTACTCAAAATAGAAGAAGCCCTCGAGGGCTTCTTGATGGTGTTACCCTTGGTTTTGACAAGATATTTAGCACGGGCTGAAGGTGTCGATAAGTTTGTCAATGCACGAATATCATTGTACCAGTCAACCATGCTTTGATACGTATCGGTTCTAAAAACCCAGTTGTGGCTTCTATGAATCAATCCGTTTTGCAGTTTCGAGCTCAAAATAAATTTATAGACACCATCCGACCTACCATCATCCTTTGAACGCTCAGAAACGGTACATGTGTCCAATGGTAAAGACATTGCTGGTTGCTGATCCTTCTTTCTATCAGAAGTCTTGAATTCGTGAAGATAATTACATGTCAAGACGTACCAGCCACTAGAATAACTCTTCAAGTACTTGGAGCGCCTCTCCAAAAAGCCTTCACGAACAGCAAGATTCAATGGAGTTTCATAATTTGAAATAGACAAGTCAGCAACCTTTCTCGCAGGAAATGAGAGGTCAACAAAAGCACCTCCGGTTGATGATGGAGTGTTCGAGTTGCCCACTGCACTAACGGCACTAACAGGTGAAGGCAAGTTCCTAGAAATGAAGGAATCCCATTCAAAATTTGGTTCCTTGGATAAAAACCCATTATTCAAGTTTGGCACCAAAAATGTTGGGAATACAGCGTTTTCGGTACTGATCAAGTTTATAAAGGAGGATAGGTAGTTTTGGATCTCGAGAACAATAATTGATTCCAACTTCCCACCTGCCGTTTGTAAATTCGAATAGGCCTCGTATAAGTAGTGTTCCTCGCTTATTTGTCTTTTTAATTGTTTGTCCAACTTAATTTTGATGAGATAAGGATCATATTTAGAGTGATCACCATTGGCATCCAAGTGATGAGTATGAGAAGAAGAGCTCGTACTCAACTTAGTGGTAAACTCAATTGCCAGGTGATACTGACCAATCAATGACTTTGTTTCCGAAATTTCTTTTCCCAAGGAAGTCTTGAAGTCATTCTGCAAATTTTTGATTTCCTTGATTTTAACTAACAAGTCCTTTCTCAACTCCTCTAACTTAGGCACAATGACATGAGAAATCTCCTTTAAAGTCTTTAATGCATTTGTGACGTTCTGCTGATGGTACTTGGTGAGAACACTTGGCAAATCTTGAACAGATCCGTTGCCGATTGGCAAGAAGAACTTGTTGATGGCAAGGATTTCTTCCTTGGCGCTGAAATGGGAGCCAGCGACAGAGTGAGAAGAGGAAGAACCTGAGGTACCCACTGCTTGTTGAAGTCTGACTTGTTGTCTGACGATTTCTTCTTGGACGCTAGCGTACTCTTTGAGGTAGTTAATTAAGTCCTTGATAATTGAGCGCCATGCTTGGAACCGGTTGGCTAAGACCTCCGTGGGGTAATCTTGTGGAGTATTAAAGTTGTACGGAAGTGTTACCGTCAACGGGTTGTTATATTCGTGCGGCATAGGGTTAAGGACAACTGTTGTTGAGTAATGTATGGGCGGCTGCTAACTAATTGACTAAACAAACAAAAACAGCAGATGATTGGAAAAAAGTCTGTGACGAAAGTGCTGGTTTGCGGCTGAGGGAAGTTTTACTGGTTGAGTCAGTCAACGAGGAGCAACAGTAAAATGGGCAGATGTACACAGTGACACTACGACGATAAAGGGCTATAGTAAAATATTAACACAATGAGCAAGATTATATAAAAAAAGGCTGGGCAATAGAGCACAGTAAAACTTGGGCGTGACTCGAGTCGTAAAATTTGGCGGAGGTTTTTCGCGTTGGTCTCGGGTCGACAGCATACAATAGATGGTGGCTAAATATTTTTTCCTCACCCTGGTTTGTTCTGCTTATCACAGCCGGCCGGTCAAGAGAAGCATGCAGCCTGCACCCTGGTTCGAGAATACACGAGTAGATTTTTCTCGTACAGTAACAATACATATCTATTTGTACATAGAAGTGAAGCTGAGTAGGGCTTGGCGGTCATGACTTTGGAATAGACCACTGGTTACAATAGTTGGCAGTCTGGCTGTTCCCCCAGGATTTTAACGGAACGTGCGGAGAACCGCTAGTTGGGGCTGTAATCTCGAACGATTTTGCAGCAATCGTCAATTGATGAGCATCGAACATTGTGAGTCGTGACTCTTCAGCATCAACAATTTTCGCCAATTCGCGAAGTAATGGGACTAGATTTGCCTCAGTTTCAAGCTTCTTTGTACTGATCCGTGAAAGTTCGTTACGGTGGGTCGCGGCGTAATCCTCTACAACCTTGTTGATCGCGATCATGCGTGGACATAACATAAATCCACGCTGACACGATGGGTGACTGGAGTCAGCAGAAACAACAATGGTTTCCATAAATTCCCAACGTGGTGAACATTTATCAAGCGCAAGAAACTCAGTCAGTCGTGTCGTTACTTCCGAAGTCAACACATTTTCTTTCTCGTCCTCATCGTCCATATCCAACGAGATTTCTTCCCTGTTCTTCGTGAGTGGCGGGGCAGTTGTAACAACCCGAGGTTTATGATTAACCTTTGCAGCAAACTTCACATGCAAATGCGCTGCAAACCAAAATCGAGGCTGGAGATGGGACAATAACTGTTCGCTTAAAGGGCTGCCTAGACAGCCATTCTCAATATCGCTTCGTAAATGTTTCTTTGTTCGCACCAAACGCGGGATATCACCATAGTCTTCGATCCGGCGTGGCCAATCATGCGACAACATGATATCGATTTTGTTACCCATTAACCATGCTTTAATAAAGTTCTTAGGTCGTACATGATATACTGAACGTAGTGTTTTGGAGTCATAAGGTAATTTGAAATCGTCTAATCGGTTCTCAGCGAACGAATACTCATTGTAAATTCCACTCATCCCACCGATGTGAACTCCGCGGTACCATACGCTGCCCACTTCCCCAAGAAAGTAGATGTTGGGTGCAGCCCATCCACCATACTTTAGTTCAGTCAAATATGATGAGCACTCATGATTTCCTCCGATAAAGAGAGTGAGTACCGGGGCCACTTTTGTTCCCTTATAATACTCGTGGAAATCGCCCATTGTCTTATACTTGTTTGGCACACTCATGGTATCCAAGTCCTGCTGGTTACGAACTGCTTGGAAATCACCACAGATAAGCAACAAGTCCGTATCAGGCGGAAGAGCACGGTAGATTCGATCAAGCTCACCGTGACAGCAACCCTGTACAGCAATATTAAGTGTCTTTCCCATACTACTTGCTCATTCTAATTTTTCACATAATTTCTCAGTTACGTTGATCACTACAAATTTGAAGAAAAGTAGAAGGTATTTATTACTTGCTTAGAACTTAAACACATGTTCCTTGGTGTATCCCAAGTCAGCCAAAGCACCAGTGACTTCACCTTGGTCAGATGGAGAAACCTTGCTTCCAGAAATCGAGTTGTACAAGGCTGGTGGACCACAAACAAAGATCTTGGATTCTTTCGATGGACCTGGCAACTTAGATTGCAAGAATTCTTTGGTAATGTAGCCGGTTTTTCCAGCCCAGCTGTCGGAGGCCTTGTCGACGAAGTAATGGACCTCGACTTGTTCCTTGTACTTCGTAGCAAGGGCATCAATTTCCTCCTTAATCAAAATGTCGTTTTCAGTCAATGAACCGTAGAACAATTGAACCTTGGTTTTGTCTTCAGGATTATTGGCAATTTCTCGGATCAATTGGTACAATGGAGTGATACCAGTACCACCACCAATTAAAGCAATCGATTGATATTGGTTTGGTTCCCATTTCCACTTGACAATTGGACCTTTGAAGGAGAGAGTATCGTCAACCTTGAGGTCAAATATGTGAGAGGACATCTTACCACCATCGTACTTTTTTATAACAAATTCAATGGTGCCCTTTTGTTTTGGTTCCGAGATAGGAGTGTATGGTCTGATTACATTGTTTCCCTTAGCAGTGACAAACTTGGTCAACAAGAGAGAAGCAGTAGTCAAACCAGAAACTTCATCCTTGCTAGGCAAGTTAAAAACAAGGCGCTTGGTGTTAGAAGTCACGTTAATGGACTTCGCCAACTTCAAGTCAATCCATTCGTCACCACCCTTGAAAGTCTTGGCTGTTTCGTTTGCGATAAACGAAGTGGAATAGTGGTAGGCCAATCCAATGGAGGTAGCAGTGGCAAGAACTGGGAAGAGAACCCTTGGGTTGGTAAATCTTGATAATGCTGACATTGGTCCGAATGATGTATGTTTGAAGTGCTTTTCGTCGAGTTTAAGTAATTTTCAGCCCTGCCACATTTTTCCTGTGTAATGAACCCGGAGGTTCCTGTGGTATCAGGGATTGCCCCTCTCGACAAGCTAAACAACTGTAGTGGTGCGGAAAACGTGACTTTGAGCGATCAATAACCCCAAATGCAGGTATTACGCAAATTATTATTTTCGAGGTGTTCCATTTCGGGATCCATGAATGTTCCACAATGATACATGTTAGTAAATATTAGTAAAATTTCATCATATATATTGTGTTTGATTATATGGGTGAAATTGTAAGCAAAATATTCAGTTTTGGAATCTTCAATGTATATTCTGATTTTTCAAGTCTGCAAAATTATTTATGCTCTATTCACTTAATTTTCCAGCGTTCATACAAGAGCTAACTGTAGGAAGTTTAAATTTAGGTTTCTACTCTTAGTAGAACCGATTGTCTATCCGATTCATATCAATCGCATATAAGAGTGTACGTTCTGGGAACCTAGCCCAATCCTCTAAATGTCCCGAGATATATCACGTGTATGGATTTCTCTGGCCGCACTCCTGTTTGGTAAGGGATATAGTTGCCTTGCCTAACCCATAATCATAAAATGCTTCGTAATAAAACGCAAAAGGAACTTATACAACTCTCACGAAACATAATCCAGCCATTGCTTCCCAACTTTCATAAGGGACAGGCTGGCAAAGTCACGGTAATTGGGGGATGCGAAGACTACACTGGTGCACCATTTTTTCTGGCCCATTCGGCAGCATTGGTTGGGGCAGACCTATCGCATGTAATTTGCGAGAAACATGCAGCTCCTGTGATTAAGCTGTACTCGCCTGATATTATGGTTCATCCCTACCTCTACGATTTAGCCAATCTGGAGAATCAATTAGATCCGGGGGAAATCGAGCGCCTCCTGTCCATCCCTATCGCGGAATTGAACGATTCATCTCGAACTGAGATCTTAGATAAAATTATCGACACCAAGGTCTTACCCAAGGTACTGCTGTTGTTACAACGCAGCGATATCATAATTGTAGGACCGGGGTTCGGTCGTGATCCATTAATGCTCAAACTGTTGATTCGCATTATCGAAGAAATTAAAGTGTTAAACAAACCACTTATTCTTGATGCTGACGCCCTACTTTTGGTTGGATATTACCCCAAACTTATCCATAACTACGACAAAGCCATAATTACTCCCAACTTGGTTGAGTTTAACCGTTTGGGCAAGCTGTATGGAATTCCCACCGACCTCAAGGAACAATCTCTTGATAAACTCATAAACGAAACCCAAAAACTTTCGCGCGCCCTCGGTAATGTTCTTGTTATCCGGAAGGGAAAGCACGAGTTAATTGTACTGTCGAATGAGTTTCTTATAAGCAACCTTCCAGGTTCAGCCAAACGTGTCGGTGGTCAAGGGGATACTTTGACCGGAGCTATTGCTACTATGGTTAACTGGTCGCAAAATTACAATAACCGACTCTGGGAGCATGATGGGTCGCTTGGGCCGAATGAGTCGCGTGTGCTTGCGTGTTTTGCAGCATCACTGTTGGTTAAATGGGCCAGCAATAAAGCTTTTAAACATTACGGCCGGTCGATGCAAACCTCCAATATTCACGAATTCTTACATGAGTCATACGACGATTTATATGTTAACGACGTAACGATCAAATTCTAGCTGCAATTTAAAGAAAAGAAAAAAGAAAGATTAACGGCAAAAAAACGACGATACTCCATGTGATTCGCATCCTCGGGTAACTTATCGAAAAATGACCTATCCACCCCACAGATAAAATTGAATATATACCGACGAAAAAACAACCTAATTAAAAGTTACTATTTTATATATAGCTATATACAAAAATGGAAGCTAACTGTGGTCCTACAAACGCATTAACAAAGTTATCGCAGCATACACAAAGAGATAACTCGCTCCAACACGAGTTTATCCGCCCAGGCGGTCAAGCATCCTCGTTCCGCCAAGGTTCAGCTGTCGACCGCCAGTTGAATAACGAGTTTCAAAGGTTTCAAGGAGGAGAATCTGATTTGGGAAGGCAATTCCAACAGATGAATCACCCAATGAACCAACAGATGCACCAACAACAAATGCACCCTCAAATGAATCCCCAGATCAGCCATCAACCAAACTTACAGGCCAACCAGACTGGGTGGGTACAAGATTTTGCACAACTCTCAATTAACCAGCCCAAAAACGACTGGCATCAGCAATTTCTTCAACAGAACAGACAAATGCCTCAGCCTCAAATTAACCAACCTCAAATGGCGATGAGGCCTACGGCAATGCAAGCTCCGATGATGATGTTTCAAAAAACTGACTTTAAGATCCAAAACTCGGAAGTACACCATGACTTTGATTCACAATTTGAAATGGTCGAGAAGGAGCTTCAACAGGACAACGAGGCAGAAAAAGCGATGTTTGCTGAAACAGCAAAGAAAGTCGAAGACTCTTTACAGAAAAATACCTCAGCCAAGATGACTGATAAGCTCAACAACTCCAATTTCCTTAAACTTATGAAATCAATTTCTACGCGTCAGGTAGAATTGGAAGGTGACAAACTTGTGGATTCCGAGTCCAGACAGGATATTCGTGAACACTTGAGTGATCCTTTGGCTCATATTAAGAATGAAATGAATCCTGTGGAAGAACAGGACACCCCATCCAACTTCAGCGTCCCGCGTGATCAGGTGCCGGTATATCATGAGCCGGTGCACGAGCCAGATAACAGACCTCATGTAAGCCATTTACCTGATCCACTCGCACATATTAAGGATGGAGACTTGGACGGCGAGGATTTTGTACTGTCTTTACAAGCTGCCCAAATCATCAGTGGCAATCAAGTCAAGGCAAGCGATTGGATGGAAGACACGGATTGGTTAGATATGACAGAAGATCCGAAGCCTGAGCCAATGGTACACGGAACAAGTCGGAACAGCATTCTCAGTGATGCGTGGCAGGAGGTCTACGATGACTACAGACACGATGATGATTATCATTGAAAAATCTCGGTTCAATTGTATGTATTTTGACTATCACAACGACGTCATAATACATTAGTTGCTCGGAAAAACTTAATATGTTACATGCAAGATTCCTACCGTTAGGGAGTCAGATCTCGGTATTGATAAAAGTCCGAAAATAGAATGCGCTCCTGACTCTAGGCCCACAGTCTAGAACTTGTGTCGTCATATGGCGTACTTCGACGTCGGAGTCAAAATATGGGAGTTAACAAAGACTACACTTTGGTATCAAGCGTCCTCCCTTGAATAGATCTTTAATGAATGCGAATGCATTTATGAGAGCAAGTAGATGAGCCGGAATTCGTTTAGCATGTTCTTTGAGTTGCATAGAGCGGTTACAGAGGGGTAAATTGTTGGGATTCCTTTTTTACACGAAAAAGAAAAATGCCGCCAACAAGTACGAGTTTAACGTGACATCATATTTGTGGTTAGGAACGTTACACAAAACTGGCTCATCCAGAAAAAGAAAAATCCTTTTTGTTAAACGTAGACAAGTTCAAGAACAGCCATATATAAACCTTAAGTCCCCTTCTACTTTTGCTTGTCTCATCAAAACAAACTAAAAAGGTTTACATTTAAACTTAACAATATGACTACCACTTCTTTCCCTTATGCAATTGACTCCCCATTCAGAATTGCCATTATTGGTTCTGGTAATTGGGGTACTGCTGTGGCCAAGTTGGTGGCTGAAAACACTAGGGAAAAGCCGGAACTCTTTCACAAGCAAGTGAATATGTGGGTGTTTGAAGAAGAAATCGATGGACAAAAGTTGACCGAGATCATCAATACCAAGCATGAAAACGTTAAGTACTTACCTGACGTTTCTTTACCAGACAACTTGGTGGCCAACCCGGATATTGTTGCCACAGTGCAAGATGCTGATCTTTTGATCTTTAACATTCCTCACCAGTTCTTGGGTAGAATATGCAAGCAATTGATTGGAAAAGTCCGCCCTAATGTCAGAGCTATCTCTTGTTTGAAGGGATTGGATGTTGATGCCGAAGGTTGCAAGTTGTTGTCGCAATCTATTACTGATACTTTGGGTATCTACTGTGGTGTTTTATCTGGTGCTAACATTGCTAATGAGGTTGCCAGACAAAGATGGTCTGAAACATCCATCGCTTACACCATCCCAGATGACTTCATGGGTCAAGGTAAGGATATCGATGAATACATTTTGAAAGAAGCTTTCCACAGACCATACTTCCACGTTAACGTCATTGATGACGTTGTCGGAGCTTCCATTGCAGGTGCTTTGAAGAACGTCGTTGCCATTGCCGTTGGATTTGTCGAGGGTGCCGGATGGGGCGACAACGCTAAGGCTGCTATAATGAGAATTGGTTTGAAGGAGATTATTCACTTTGCTTCTTACTGGCAAAAATTCGGCATTAAGGCCAAGGCTGCTCCCAGCCCAACCACCTTCACCGAAGAATCTGCCGGTGTTGCTGACTTGATCACTACTTGTTCGGGTGGTAGAAATGTCAAGGTTGCTAGATACATGGTTGAAAAGGGCGTTGACGCCTGGGAAGCTGAAAAGATCTTATTGAATGGCCAATCTTCCCAAGGTATCTTGACTTCCAAGGAAGTTCACGATTTGTTGGAAAACTACAATTTGAAGGAAGAGTTCCCATTATTTGAAGCTACCTACAGAGTCATCTATGAAAATGCTTCTATTGATGACTTCCCTACTCTTTTGGAATAAGCTTTCTCATCTATTTCTTTGTATATTAGTATTTGGATCATATTATAGAATTTACAATTTTTTTTTTTTTGGCTGCAAAATTGCAATATTGGTTTGTCGATGCTTATAATCACAGGCGACTAATTACATAGACACAGTGTCAATCACGATACGTAAAACGAAGCGCCTGTGCTCTTATATCCCGCTATGTTTTGGGAAGTATAGTCACCAGCACCAACTTTAGTAATACCATCGTCAGCAAAGTTGTACGAGCCAGGGTCTTGTGAAGCAAGTTGCCCATCCCAACAGTAGTTAGCAAAACATTCTTCGCATTGTTCAGATTGTGGAATTCCCAGTCTTTCCTGTTCTCTTCGAATGATAGCACATGCAACGCAAGTCTTCCATTCGTCATCCAAGTCACCATTCTTACGGGTATTGATATCAAAACCATTTTGAATCATACCCTTAACCTCGTCCCTGTGATACGTTAACTTGGAAGTGGAAGTATTAGAAAAGTAACTAAATGGTCTGTTGGCAAGATAAATGACCAATGGAATATCAGTAGGATTGGAAGATAAATCTGTCATTTTTGCAGCATCACAACCAAAGAAGGTTGGACGAGTAGTCAAGTTAAGATTAATAAAGGTGTTGACGTCTGGTACGTGAGGGAATGGATTACCCTTTCCTTGGTCAGTAAATTGACGTTTGTAAGTTGATACCAAAGAATTACCGTTTGGCCAACCGTAGTCACTGTTCCTAGAATTATCGTTCGCGAAGATAACATCAACTTTACGTTGCTTCTGAATCAAGGGATATAACGGAACGTTTTGCAAATCATCTCCCCCATCAGCTAAAAACAAGGATTTCTGCTGGGATATACCTGTGTTTGAACTGGAACTGAAAAATGGGTTTGGATTGTAAATGGCAACATCCTTTCCCTTAATATCAACGGTTTTCAAGATAAAGCGATTAAAAAGACCAAAGAGCCATCCAGGCATGGAGCTGTTGTTCAAATTTAAGAGATATGAGTTAAAAAGGGACGAAGACGTCGCAATAATGAATCCCAAGTTATCAAAGCCTGTAACACACTTTCCTCTTGGTTTTCCACCATCAACTTTGGTTCCCAAATACTTAGTTTGAGCAAACTGGTTTAAAGATTGATCCCAGGAGCCCAATTCAAACGGAGTGACTTCAAAAACTGTACTCTGAGTAAAATCAGTATTGAACTCATTTGGTGGTTTATTGTCAGCAACAATAATTGGCATAGGCATATTAGCACTGGAGAATGTGCTATCGGTTTGTAAACTGGAGAATGTAAGAGCAGATCCGTCGCGTTTAAAGTTGTTGAAAAGTTGGACCGATAAAGCTCTGCCGAAATTGTCAGTAATTGATGTTTCAAAGCCTGCCAAACCTTTAGCTGTGATGTCAACAAAAATATCATTGTAGTAGTCGGTATTTCTTAGGATGTCAAGAAGACCATATGGGTCAACGAAAGAATTCCCCATCTTCCAAATCTTACCATCGTTGATTACTTGCTCAACGGACGACATGCCATTTGCAGCAAGAGAACCAAGCATCCATGAACCTCCAGACAAGGCAGAGACGTAAGTTGATGACTGTAACAAGCCCTTTAATGCATCACTACCTGTCGAGGTACGTTGATCAAAAGCAGAAAGTTGACCAGCGCCAAGTAGCATAGCTCTATAACCACCCCCACTGAAAGCCAAAGCAATACGTGGAACCTGACTAGCATTGTTGAAAAATCCATCAACATCGAAGTCCTTCAAACCAGCGCTTTTCAAGTATCCTTTCAAGCAATCGATGGTGATAGAATCACGAGTTTGCAACCAAGATGATTCACTCGAAGATAATTTACCGTCGCCACTTCTTACCAATAATCCAGCAGGACAGTCACTCCTATCAGGGGCATACTTAGAGAAGATGCTTTCCAGAACAACTCCAAGATAGCATATGATGTGGAGCAAGAAAAGTATGGAAAAATTCATTCTAGAAGCTGCAGCTTTTTAGAGAAACAGAGAAGACAACAATATTTTCAGCGTTACTTATAGTTGAAAACATAAATTGATGACTGGGGAAGATAAACATACTGTTTGATTTGAAATTATCTAATAGTTAATGTTTATAATACACCGTGCAGTTGTTTTGAACGCGTTTTGTAAGTCGCAAGGGACAAGAAAATGAATTTTTGCAACAATTCTTGTGCCGTGCATAAAGGCTTAGTATATCAAAAGTATAAATTCTTATTTATCAAAGAAATAATGGTAGATGGCTCTTCCAATATGATGGAACAAAATTTGATTGGTACAATAACTTAAACATGAAACCTAGTTTTCTGTATTTTGTGCGCATGGAACCTCTTCTTGGCTTCGTGCATTAATTATGGCGTGATGGGGGCGTTTCAGCTGTAACGTAACCAAAATGGCAGCAAGTAGTCTAAATACAAACCATTATCCATTTTAGGCTGGAATTTCATCGTACAATTAGGCAGATGTACTACAGTTATCTATACGTGCTGACTCATGTTTAAAGAAATCCCTGTATCGGATCAAGTCGGTATGACCAGCCGAAATACACGCATAGTCGATGAAAACGGCTTTTCAATTTCTATCTCTGGAAGGTTGAACAATAGCAATATTTACATTGTGCATTGTGCAGCTTTTTTATTGATACTTGTGACCAAGTTAATCCGAAATTGATATCAATTTGAGAACGGGTTTCTTTGTATTTGCACCCAAAGCGGTATCTTGAGGGTGTAATTTCTTTTCGATTTTTCATTTGGAGTGTTATGCTTTATATCCCTCTGCCTAATAAGGAGTACGGAAATAAACTGCATGTAACTCAACTCAATACATTGTATTCGCTCCCTTATTAAAAATACTTACAGTTCGCCTTAAGAACTGCAACCATTCTAGAAACTCAGTAGATTTCCAGAAGCTAGTGGATTGAGGGATATCCTGCATACATAAAAGTGACTAAAAATGATTATCTTTACACGATCGCGAAACGTTTCACTATATCCTAGTTATGCCCCGTATCCATTCGAATTCGAATCCGTTCGGTGGAAGAAGAACTAGTGGCAGATTTGGAGCAATAAGCGAAAGACTTAGCGGTCTTACCGCTATTGGGTACCAGGTACAAGATTGGTACAACCAACAGACACCCATTAGTCGAACTCTTATTCAGTTTGCCGGCGTAGCTGGTGTTGTGATATCAATTTTGGCCATTATTTACCACAAATACCTTATACATGCATTGGTTTACTTAGCAGATAAGTGGTCAGAATTGAGTTTTGGCAGGCTTTTGTTGTTTACATTGATCTTCCTTGTTGGATTTCCTCCAATGCTTGGGTTCTCGGCTCTCTCAATGCTCGCAGGCATGGTTTACGGCTTCCCATACGGTTGGCCACTTTTGGCCAGTGCTACTGTTCTGGGATCCTTTTGTTCGTTTCTTTTGTTTAGGTATGTTCTCCATAACCAGGCAGTCAAGTTGATTCATAAGAATGAAAAGTTTAGAGCATTTTCTGAGATATTAAATGAGGACCAGTCGCTCGTTTTGTTGATCCTCTTGAGGTTGTGTCCTTTGCCATATTCACTTTCAAATGGGGCTCTTGCTGCTATTCCAGATTTACCAGCCATCACCTTCTTGATGGCATCCATTATCACATCTCCAAAATTGATGATTCATATATTCGTTGGTCACAAGTTGAAAGAATTGGGCGACGACACCAAGACACACTCAACTAAGTTTGTTGATGCTCTTAGCATCCTTTTGACTGGGCTAGCAGCTGCTATCACTACTTATGTCATTTACAGCAAGATGCAGGCGAAATTGGATAGTTATCACCAGAACCAAACCGTCAACCCAGAGAACTACGATCGCATGGTATTTGGAAACTTTGAAGATGACTTGGGGTCTGGCCAAAATGTCGAGTTAGATGCAGCTGATTTTGATGCTGATAACTTTATTATTGAAGACGAAGATGAACTAGAGACTGTACCAGAACATACAAAGCCCAATTCAAGTGCCAATTGAATAAATTATATAATGAATAGAAGCTAGAGTGTT
The DNA here is from genome assembly GCA_030574955.1 of Teunomyces lycoperdinae. NCBI lineage: Eukaryota > Fungi > Ascomycota > Pichiomycetes > Serinales > Debaryomycetaceae > Teunomyces > Teunomyces lycoperdinae. Next base: position 88,679 of record JAJMFY010000013.1, read on the forward strand.
ACAACTATGGGGGATCGATACAATAATATACAGAATCGAGGATAATCATCCTAATCAACAAACAACAAACGAGTTCTTCTTCTTTCAATCTTATCCAGGGTTGTCAAACCACCTGCAATTAGGTTACCGCTGCTGTCCTGATAAGATTCACTACCATTGATAATATTTAAAGCGTCAATCTCACAGAAAATGGATCCATTAATCAAGTAGTAGTCTGCACTGATGGTGTTGTGGCATTTGTGACAACGTAAACAGTTCAAATGCCATTTCTGTTTGAGCTCATTCTCAATACATTCACCTTCAATGCCCGTAGAACAATGCTCACATATAGTTTCATTCAACAAGTGATAATGATGTTTACAGTATGGATTATCTTCGTAAGCATAACACTGGACATGCTTACTGAAACACACATTACAGCCTTCATACTGACAGACAAAACAACCACGATGCCACTGTCCCGACAACTCACCAGTCTTGGAATAAATTGACCTTTCAGGACCTTTGGCATCTGGTAACACCTTAAGGCCACACAGACGACATGGGCCTTCACCTGGGGGGAAAACTACTGGAACTTCCATCTTGTTAGGCAATGAAAGCGGTTTGACAGGCGACGCTTCAACAGAATCAAACGTTTCAACAGCACTCTTCGGAGTTTGCATTTGCATTATTTGAGACGCAGTGTCTGGAACGTCGGTAATGTATTCGCCATCCGACTCTTCGCTGTTAAAAGCAACAGGGTCTGCATGATCGTAGTTATCAACATATACAGGAGGCACTTCAGGTTTGGCGTATGAATTCACATTCAAAGGCAGCACTTCGACATAATCTCTTACTTGAATTGTCGGCACTTCAGGGGAATAGTTATTCATCAATGGCGGAACTTCTGAATTAAGATCACTACTTATCGAATGCTGATGGTTGAAAACATTATTTCTAAGGCCTTCGACAAGACTGCCACGAGGAGGTATCTCGGGATCATCTTCAAGAAATTTATCATGAGTTGGGTACACAGGTTCTGAATTCTGGTGAATGTACAATGGTTGAACTCCATCAACTGTACTATGCGATGCTATGCTATTGGTTTCATAATGGTCGGGCTCCATTGGAACTGTCAGCGCCGGAGATATGGCTTGATTCCGAGAAGCCTCAAGATCTTTTTCAACTTCTTCGGCTCCAACAATGGAAAATACTGGCAAACTGTTGTTTGCAGTTAAAAACGACTCATCTTTAGTTTTACGCGACAAAGACGAACCATTAGTACTTTGAGAACTAATTTCATTCAAAGTTGGGGTACTGCCTGACGTCTTCAACGACTGTAATTGCCTTTCTAACTCTTTCTCGACCTCATCTTCGTCGTCGTCTTCATACATGGATTCCTTAGATAAAATTGATGATACCATGGAAAGTTGACTTTTTCTGTTGGTAGTTTCAGTATCTTTTGCGTTAAGGAAAGTTTGATAATCCGTGTTCAAACTTACTTCAGGAAGATGTGTCTGAACTTGAAAGTTCTTAAATTCTTGAGATGGGTCAGATCCAAGATTGGATGATGGTCCGTAAGAAAATCGTTCATTTACGGGGTAAGGAACATGCCCTGTTTCAATATTTTGATCTCGCATCTTCAAATCTTGTACTTCCTGTCTGAAGCCATCCAAGGCATCCGATAACCTATTATCCATCGAGTGTTGCATGAAATTGTCTTCGTTTCTATCATCAAATTTATCAACAGAGGTATTTTTAGTTCCCAAGGAATCGTGTTTTTGGGTAAATGATTCCGAATCACTGTCCGATAAATTGTCTAGATTATTATCATTGAGATCCAATTGAAGATTTTTGAAGTTTCTTTGATGGGCTGAACTTGGACTGAAGTTAAAGGAATCGTCCATAGTTGCCGGTATTTGGCCATTATTTGGGGCTATGATAGGAGGACTGTATTCCTGTGGAGCCAGAGAAACCTCCAGCTCAGGAGCAGGCACAAAAGCTGGTCCGGAAGTAGTTACCAAAACTGAAGTTGGAACTGGGGTCAGAGATGGTGCTGACCCTGAAATCAGGGTTTGAATAGGGGCAGTATGAGGTGCTGGATGATTCTCAAACGAACGAAGCCCCTGCGGTTGGGAAGGGCGTCTTCTTGGATCATATGCTGATGTTGTGGCATAAGGGTTAGGTTTAGCCGATTCAGATACGGCTCGCGGGGTATTATCATGTAGTTTCGTTGTGATCAAGTCATTGTAGGATCGAGCGGTCGATGGCATGCTGTACGGGTCTTTTGCCCTTCTTTCCTGTTGAAGTGCCGGGGCCGATTTATTTCCTGAGTTGAATTTTTGATGGTTTGGGCTTATCGGAAATGACGTGGTCGAAGACGGTGAAATCGAGCTTGATTTTGGTGGAGTCGGGTATCTTCTAGCCACTGTCTGTTGAGGGTGACGATGGGAACCTCCTGAGGAGTTTAGCGATCTGGTATCCTTTGACAGTGCGCTTTTGCTATTGTTCAAGTTTACCTCGAAGCCGGCTCGTTCATATACACCACGGTAGCGGTGTTCGACTTTAAACGGGGGGAACGCAGAATCTAACATTCGTGGTGAGGATTCTGGATGAATATTGCTAGAATACGATACTTGCATTCCCTAGAGATAACTTGGATAGCGATAATTCAAGGAATATTGCAGACAACAAATAAAACACCAATAAAAAAATTTTGTTAAATAATATGAGTTTTCGTGTCCGTGATCGAGGGATTGTTTAGGAAGGATGAGCCTCGTTAACGCTTTCGAACAGTTCATAATAAATAAATAAAATTCAGCGGATAATTTTTCACGCGTTTTTTTGCACAAGCTTACATAAGGAAGAACTAACCTGGACCTTTACTTACCTGCCAGTAGTAGAGAAAGCGGTTATAGGGGTCAATAATATTCAAGAGAATAATAATATTGGTATGGAGAATCTATATACAGCCTTGTCGTTACTGTTGATACGACAGCGACGGTTTGTGGTATGGACCAACAGTCATCAGACAGTGTTGATGTTTGAACGACATATCTTACGCCGGATATGTAAGTGGAACAAACACGTTGTGTGCCAAATTGATGTTCACGATATCTTGACCAATAAGACTGTGGATGATTTGGTGATTGCAATGCTGTCGTATGCAGACAACAAGCACACTTTCCGAAACATAATCTTGTGGAAAGGCGTTCAACTTTTGTCAAAGAGCCAGCAGCTCCAGTTATATAATCTCTTGTCTCAGATTGACCAGTATGATACGAACGAATCCTGCCGACACCAATCGTCAGAGGTGGTGATAAATGGATCTTTCACTGTCACTAAGCCGGCCTTAATGACGATAGTAATGTTTTTAGACCATGACAAGTACCAGAACAAGTTATCACAATACTTGAAGGAACACTTTTGGTTTGCTACTAACTACGAGTATGTTTCCGACGAATCTACCCTCGCTGAATGTAATGCGATAGGAATCCAACAGGAATACACGGAGCACATAGAGGCTCAACGGAGAGCTTGGAACTCGGTATATATAAGTCCCGATATCAAGGGATATGTCTATTCCTTAGTGGTACATACTCGCAACCACCGCCTTACTTCTCTTGCAGGGAAACAAACGCGACTTCCGACCCACGCAATAAATCTGATTATCGAGCTTGCCATCGCGCTAGTTCTAAGACAGTTTAAAGGGAACTTCGTTACTCCAGATATCGTCAAAATTGCATACAGAAAAGTTGGCTTCTGGTTGGTCGACTGGGAGTATAACCCGATCTACACGGAACTTGACAAAAACGATTCGCAAAGGCGTATCGAAATTGCATCACTCACGGGCGCATGGTACGGTAGTGACTATGACTACGTAGTAAAGTACTTGGAAGCAGCACAGTCGCTGAGAAAGTCGACTACACCAACAGGTTTCAGCAACTTGATTATTGAAGATGTGCTACAAATCGTGCGTCCACCTCTATAAATTATTCATACAAGCTTAGCTAAATTATCTCTCACGTTGGATATCTTCTAAAATAACCTAAATATATAAAGCGTATATCCACAAACAACGGTTCCTATTTTATGTATGTACGTATATATCTAGTGTCCGGTAGTATTTGTCGGCTTGTGTTGTTGGTTGCAATTTCCGGATGACCCCTAAAAGCTGACATAATCACAAAAAAATACCGAAACTACGTCGACCAAACCAAACAGCGAGCGAGTTTAATTTAGACACCTACCAATTGGATTCCAATCTATTAGACAATCGATTAGTATATCTAAGTAACACTGGCTTCACCCATTAAGAAACAACAGGAGAAACCATACGTTAGATTGCCACGAACTAATAGGACGGATCACTACTGAAATATCATGTCGAACGACATTCCAATTGACTTCACCGAGATCACCCAGTTGACTCAATTGGGAATCCAACAATCCTCCTTGGACTTCAAGTCAACCACCTTGGAATCAGATCACTATGTTTGTGTTCGTGAATCTGGAGACGGTGGCAACACGGTTGCAATTGTTGACTTGAAGAACAACAATGAAGTGACGAGAAAGAATATGGCTGCCGACAACGCCATCATGCATCCTTCTCAGTTTGTTGTTTCCTTGAGAGCAAATGGTACTACCTTACAAATCTTCAACTTGGGCACTAAGCAACGATTAAAGGCCTTCACCTTAAACGAACCAGTTGTCTTTTGGAAATGGTTGACGGACACTCACTTGGGTTTGATCACCAACTCAGCTGTCTTTTACTGGAACGTTTTTGATGGAACTAACGATGGTCCAATCAAGTTGACCGATAGACACCACACTTTGAACAATTGTCAAATCATCAACTTTGTTGCCGAACCAAACTTAAACTGGTTCGCTGTCAATGGTATTGCCCAAGAAGATGGCAGAATCGCTGGTCACGTTCAATTGTACTCTAAGTCTCGTAACGTGTCTCAAGCCATTGAGGGCCACGTTTCGAAATTCACTTCTATCAAATTGAATGGTGCAGTGCAGCCTACCAAGGTGTTTGTTGTTGGTAACAAGAACGCTCAGGGACAAGGTAACTTACACATTATCGAAATAGATCATGTGGAAGGTAACCCAGCTTTCCAAAAGAAGACTGTTGATATTTTCTTCCCACCAGACGCTGCCAACGATTTCCCAATCAGTTTGCAAGCTTCGGACAAGTATGGTATCATTTATGTTTTAACTAAATATGGTTTCATTCACTTGTACGATACTGAAACCGGGGCAAATTTGTTTGTCAACAGAATAACAGCAGACCCTGTTTTTACCGCTTCATCTTACAACAATGGAACTGGTCTTATTACGATTAACAAGTCTGGCCAAGTTTTGACTGTTGAGGTTTCGAAGGATAAGATTATTCCATATGTCTTGGAAAAGTTATCTAACGTCCCATTGGCCCTTGCATTGTCTTCCCGTGGTGGCTTTCCAGGGGCTGAAAACTTGTTCCAACAACAGTTCCAAAATTACTTGAACCAAGGTGACTATACCAATGCTGCAAAGGTAGCTGCATCTTCCGAGCAATTGCGTACCCAAGACACAATCAATAAGTTGAAGCACATCACTCCTCAACCAGGTCAGATTTCTCCCATTTTACAGTATTTCTCTACTTTGTTGGACAGAGGTACTTTGAACAAGTACGAATCTATCGAATTGGCCAAGCCAGTTTTACAACAAGACCGCAAACCATTGTTTGAAAAATGGTTAAAGGAAGACAAGTTAACATCTTCTGAAGAATTGGGTGACATTGTGAAGTCCTACAATGTCCCTGCTTTGGCTTTAGCTGTTTATATCAGAGCTAATGTTAATATCAAGGTTGTTTCTTGTTTGGCTGAGTTGGGTCAATTTGACAAGATTTTGCCATACTGCCAAAAGGTTGGTTACGATCCAGATTACACCAACTTGATCCAAAACTTAGTTAGAGTTAGCCCGGATAAGGCCAGTGAGTTCGCAACCTCCTTGTTGGCTAGTCCTGATGCCAACTTGAATGTTGAGAATGTTGCTGACTTGTTCTTTTCCCAGAATTACATTCAACAAGGTACTGCCTTCTTGTTGGATGCATTGAAGAATGACTCTCCAGCTGAAGGTCACTTGCAAACCAAGGTTTTGGAAATTAACCTTTTGCATGCTCCTCAAGTTGCTGATGCCATTTTGGGAAACAGTATGTTCAGCCATTATGATAAACCAACCATTGGAAAATTGTGTGAAAAATCTGGTTTATTCCAGAGAGCTTTGGAACACTACGATGATTTGAAGGATATTAAAAGAGTCATTGTCCACACCAATGTTTTGCCGATTGATTGGTTGGTGTCCTACTTTGGTCAATTGAATGTTCAACAATCTGTTGCGTGTTTGAAGGAATTATTGAGCAACAACATTCAACAAAACTTGCAAGCAGTAATTCAAGTTGCTACAAAGTACTCTGATTTGATTGGTGCTCTTACTTTGATCAAGATTTTTGAGGACTACAAGTGTACTGAAGGTTTGTATTACTACTTATCATCGATTGTTAACTTAACCCAAGAACCAGATGTTGTCTTCAAGTACATCCAAGCTGCTGCTAAGATGAACCAGACGAAGGAAATTGAAAGAATCGTTAGAGACAACAATGTCTACAATGGTGAGAAGGTGAAGAACTTCTTGAAGGAAGCAAAGTTGGATGATCAATTACCATTAATTATTGTTTGTGACAGATTTAACTTCGTCCACGACTTGATCTTGTACTTGTACAAGAACCAATATTTCAAATTTATCGAAGTTTACGTGCAGTCTGTTAACCCAGCCAACACTCCTCAAGTCATTGCAGGTTTGCTTGATGTAGACTGTGATGAATCTATTATCAAGGGATTGTTGATTTCTGTTTTGGGTAGAGTTCCAATCAAGGATTTGGTTGTGGAAGTTGAGAAGAGAAACAGATTGAAGATTTTGTTGCCATTTTTGGAGAAGACTTTGGAAGGTGGTTCTAACGACCAGGAAGTTTTCAACACTTTGGCCAAGACTTACATCGACTCTAACAACTCTCCAGAAAAGTTCTTGCAAGAAAACGACAACTACGATACCTTAGTTGTTGGTAAGTACTGCGAAAAGAGAGACCCATACTTGGCTTACATTTCTTACTCCAAGGGTGGTAATGATGACGAATTAATCAGCATCACCAACGAAAACAAGATGTACAAGTACCAAGCAAGATACTTGTTGAGCAAGTCTGACTTCAATTTGTGGAATAAGGTATTAGTTGAAGATAATATTCACAGAAGACTGTTGGTTGACCAGGTTATCTCCACTGGAATTCCAGAATTGAGTGACCCAGAACCTATTTCGATCACTGTGAAGGCTTTCATGGAAAATGACTTGCCACAAGAGTTGATTGAATTATTGGAAAAGATTATCTTGGAACCTTCTCCATTCAATGACAACACTTCCTTGCAAGGCTTGTTAATTCTCACTGCCATAAAGGCAGACTCTTCCAGAGTTAGTAACTACATTGAAAAGTTGGACAAGTTTGACCCAGAGGAAATTGCTCCATTGTGTATTGAAAATCAATTATATGAAGAAGCCTTCGAAGTCTATGACAAGTTTGAATTAAGAACTGACGCAATGGGAGTTTTGGTTGATGATATTATGTCTTTGGACAGAGGTGAGCAATACGCTGAAAAGTATGACACCTCTGATTTGTGGTTCCAATTGGGTACTGCTCAATTGAATGGCTTGCGTATTCCAGATGCCATCAACTCTTATGTCAAGTCAAAGAACCCAGCAAACTACGAGCAAGTAATTGAGATCTCTGAGCATGCTGGTAAGGAAGAAGAATTGATTGCTTTCTTGGACATGGCTAGAGAGACTTTGAGAGAACCAGTTATTGATGGAGCCTTGATTAATGCTTATGCCTCAATGGGCAGATTGAACGATATTGAGAAATTCGTTGGTGGTTCCAATGTTGCCGACTTAGAATCAATTGGTGACAAGTTGTTTGAAGCCAAGAACTATAAGGGTGCTAAGATCTTGTATTCCAATGTTTCGAAGTACTCTAAGTTGGCTACCACTTTAGTTTACTTGGAGGATTATCAAGGAGCTGTCGATTGTGCCAGAAAGGCTTCGAACATCGGTGTCTGGAAGCAAGTCAATAGTGCCTGTATTGAAAACAAGGAGTTCAGATTAGCTCAAATCTGTGGTTTGAATTTGATCATTGATGCTGAAGAATTACCTGAATTGGTCAAGACTTACGAATTCAATGGTTATTTCAACGAGTTGATTGCTCTTTTTGAAAGTGGTCTCGGCTTGGAAAGAGCACACATGGGTATGTTCACTGAGTTAGCTACCTTGTACGCTAAGTACCTGCCTGAGAAGGTTATGGAACACTTGAAGTTGTTCTGGTCCAGAATCAACATTCCAAAGGTGTTGACTGCCTGTGAGGAAGCTCACTTGTACCCAGAATTGGTCTTCTTGTATTGTCACTACGAAGAATGGGACAATGCTGCATTGACTATGATTGAAAGGTCCGAAGTTGCCTTTGACCATACCTCTTTCAAGGAGATCATTGTCAAGGCACCAAACTTGGAAATCTACTACAAGGCTATCAACTTCTATTTGGCTGAAAACCCATCTTTGTTGGTTGATTTGTTGTCTGTCTTGGTTCCAAAGTTGGACTTGCCAAGAGTTGTCAGAATCTTCGTCAAATCCGACAACTTGCCATTGATCAAACCATTCTTGATCTCTGTTTTGGAAAAGAACAACTCTGTTGTCAATTCTGCTTACCATGACTTGTTGATTGAAGAAGAAGACTATAAGTCTTTGCGTGCTTCTATTGAAAATGAATCCAACAACAGATTCAATAAGTTGGACTTAGCCGAAAGATTGGAGAACCACCCACTCATATTTTTCAGACAGATCTCTGCCACCTTATACACCAAAGAAAAGAAATTTAACAAAGCTATTTCTATCTTGAAGAATGACAAGCTTTGGGCTGATTTGATAAGAACTGTTGCTGTTTCCAAATCCACCAAGATTGCTCATGAATCATTGGACTACTTTGTTGAGACTGGTAATCATGAATGTTTTGTTGCTTTGTTGTACACTTCTTACGAGTACATTTCGTACGACTATGTTCTTGAGTTGTCTTGGTTGCACAATTTGGCTAACTTCATCAAGCCATACGAGATTTCTGTTGCTTTTGAGAATCAGAAGAGAATCAACGAAGTTTACAATGACTTGAAGAAAAGAAGGGAAGCTGAGAAGTCTGACGATGAACCAGTCACTGGTCAACCATTGTTACTTACCAACGGTCCAATAGGTCAGCATGCCACTGGATTGGGCTACCAACCAACTGGTGCTGGATTTGGAAATGGTTTCTAAATCCTTTATTTCTTTTATGGGTTTTTGATTGCCTTTTATTTAGATCCAGTAAAAATTGTTATATTCTTTATATCCTCTTTTGATCGATAAGGTCCTGGATGAGATTACGGAAGTTCTTGACAAGATCCTTAATGCTTGTATCCTTTAGGTGCTGTTCAAGGAGATCCTCTTCTCCGTTTATATGAACCACTTGTATCATATCGTCAGAGCAAATTATTTCAACCAGATGTTCTTTGGTAACTCGATGGGCAATTGACAATGTAATACGTTGACATTGAAGGTCTTTATCGATGTTTGTGATTAGTTTTGTATTGCTTTCGATCCCAAATTGAGAAAACTTGAGGGACTGTAGCTGATCAAATTTGTCGTGTCTATACTGGAGCCTCGATAAGAATGTTCGTATTCTGGTAGCAAACTCGGTAAGCGCGGTGTCCTCGTTATCGCATTCAACTAAACCGACGGAATACTCATCTATGGGGACAAATACCGGTAACGTGCTCTTATAGACTGACCAGTAACGTTTTATAGTCTCTGTCTGTTTATCTGGAGTGAATGTCTTGCGAAGAATGATGTAGTGAGGAGCCAGGAACGTCTTCCTAGTCTGGGAAAACATATCAAATCGAAGTCCCAATACTTCTTCATTGTCGTCAAAGAGATATTCGTTTAAGGGGAATGCTGTTATTCCACCAATCCTGTAAATATTTTCATACAATATGTTTTCCTTTAGTTCCATAGCTAACTCCGCTCTATTAAACACATCTTCACTTGAGTTTAATCTCTTTCTCTTTGGACTTGATCCACCGAAGTATTGTCCTATAGATGAATCGAAATGACTGTGTGTTATTATGGGGATATCATCAACAATTTTTACGGCATCTGCTTGCAGCAATAACTTTTGAAGTCTGTCTTTTTCTTCTAGTAACTCTTTTGTTTCCTTTTCCAAAGCAAGAATATCTCCTTGAATATCGTGTAATTCGCCTTCTATATCCATATTCTCTAGAAACACTATCGCATTGTTTTGTCAAAATAAATCATTTCGCGACAATCATTTTGTTCATACCCGAATCCCTCCATGGCCTGCTTTCTGAATTTATACTGGTCTGCTGATTATAAAACAGGCATAGACCTGCTAAACCGGCAGTCCCTTAGGTCTATTAACCAGCTCCATGAATTAAGGCTGTTGGTGTTCAAGTATATGAACTATTATTATTCGAACAGCGAGTTCTTAAACAAACTCAGTGTTGATCTATATGCACCTGATAGCAACTTCAGACCGTATGGTACTGATGCAAGTGCACTCACACCAGTGTCTGCCGAGGACAAATCTTTGATCCATATGGGCTCGGGTTTTGACGCCTACGTCACCACTTTTTCATCAGAATCCCATACTTACCTTCGTTTAGCCTCTGCCATTGACAGAGAGGTGTTGGAGAAGATTACCTCGTTCATCAAGTTTCATGAATCTCGTGTCCGTGCTACTGTGGAAGAGTTTGAAAATCTTTTCTCGGATTACGAATCGTGCTTCAAATCTGTTGAGAAGTTGAAAAACCAATACGATGAATGTTCAAGGTTGAAAGAATTCTCCAAGAATTCACAAGTAGAAGATGTCCCTGCTGAACCAGAGAAGATTCCTGAAGAAACTGAAAGTCCCGCTCAGATACCAGAAAAGATACGTACAGTTGATTCGGAGTTTCAGTTTCCTTTGTCACTCGGTCCTATTATTGTGAATTCCTCTACTGACTTGACGGCCATTGTAAGCAAACTTATCGATTCCATTTCAACTATTAAACGGAAGATTCCGCTTCCTGGCTACAGAAATGAGTTGTTCAGTAGTGATCAATTATGTGATTACATGGTAAAGAATAGAGCGTTTGGAATAAATCCAACCAGAGCTCACATTGAGAGATTTGGACAAGCATTAATAGATCTTAAGTTCATTGTTAGCACTGGATTTTTGGGAGCCAATAAATTCAAGAGTGAAGGTATGTGGTTTGAATGGACTGATCTTGCGATCTTTGTATCCGAATATGATGAGACTGTGCCCGAACCTCCTGTGGAACCAAAAGAAGAATCAAAATTTATAAACGAAATGGCAGAAACAACCAAAAGGTTCAATGGGATGCTCAGAAATGTTAGGACATCCTTCTTGAAGAACAACTATGCCGAGCGGTTAATTGAACTAGAAGAGAAATATAACGAAGCCTACTACGAACTCCAACAATTTAAGCATTTCTTAGATGTTGAAATCTTCAGTAAATCCCAGATGTTGGAAAATTTTGAAAAGATGAAGATTGAAGTTGTCTATCAAAGTTTGACGAAATTACTGGAATTGGTATACAATTTCTCGCTCGAATCGACTAATGGGCTCCACAAGACCGCAACAGATTTTATTGAGAACATCAATAAGCCTGAGCATTATCAACGTGACTTTGAAAGCCTCTTGCATGACTTTAGTACCGGTATTTACTTCCCTTCTACAGTATCACCTTCCAGTATTATGAAGAAGCATCCATTCAGCACAATTCAAACCAACAATAATTTCCAAAATCTCAAAAGAGAATTCAATCTTTACAAGGATATCCTGCTTCAAATTCAGAATGGGAGTACGGAATCCTTGTTGAGTATAACCTCGATTCCCCAGTTTTTATACAAGAATATTAAATTAATTGAGGAAAAGGAAGAAGGTTCAGGTGTTTCAAGCTGCTGGTTAGGACCTCTTAATCACCAGGATTATTGGGTAGTCAAGGAGCAGTTAATAAAGACTATAAACAGTTTTGAATCGCAGGAGGAAGGAGCTCTGGAGACAATTGCTCATGGTGAAATTCTTCGAGAAGTTTGCGAGAATTTAGCTTCCAGACTGGTTCAGAGCTTGGTCAATTTCCTTAAAAATTGGCTCTTGGAGATTAGTGATTCGCTTATCCCATGTCTGGTTTATGATTCCTTGCTTAATGTCTATAAAGAAGATAGTGATGTTGATGAACTTATCAAGATACTCGGGACTGTACCTAGGAGCAACTTATCTTCCATTGTGTTTCTATTGGAACATATTTGTGGAGCATTCGGTTTGCCACAGATACCAAGCTATGAAATCAGTGACGAGATGCCGGAGGGATTAGAAGAGAGGACAGACAAGACTAAGTTGGAAATCACTACGAAGGAGTTGAATTCTATGGAAGCAATTGGATCTATTCCGTTCATGCATTTAGTCTTACGACCATCTGCAGTTAAGAATGGATGTGGATTTAAGCCACCATTGGATGTTTATTTGCGTATTCTTCGTGATTTGCTTGATATAAGTACTAGAATTAAGCTTTTCCAAATATTGGTGATTAATGAAAAGAAGTTTAAGGCGAAGAAGGAGAATGAGAAAAATGGGCTTGGGTTTAAAAAGCTTCCATCGCTTCCACCACAGCATTCGCTTGAGCTTCCGTCGGTGAGCGTTTCAAAAACTGTCAGGACAGTAGTTAATGGAACTGTCCCCAAAAGTCCACGCCCGATAAGTGGAGATTTTACCTTGAGACCTTTTAGAACGAAACCCACGCCAAACCCGTCACCCATTGGTTCCCCCAAACACACACCAAAAAGTTCAATAGATTGGAACAAGAGAAGAGATTCAACTGAAGTGTCAGCACGTCCCAGAAGCTCGAGTTCGACATTTCTCGCCCCCTACATAGAAGTGGAGTTCGAAGAACTGTAAATCGTCACATCATTATATTTATGTACACAAATCTATATACATTTCGTCAACTCTTATCGCGCCCAACTCCAGTCATGGTAACCCTCTGAAGTCTCTTAAGCTGACGAACACTGAACAAAAGTAATAAAAGCAATGAAATAGACCCAAACCCCACAACTAATTCAAAGCCACCATCGGATTCTTCTATGAAATTTTCCAAGTTCATTCCATATAATGCTGAAGCATATAGAGCTATCCCCATTGAAAGAAGCCCAGTAGAGAACTTGAGACCCAAAAGCATCAACTCATTTCTATTCGCATCCAAAACGATATTAATAATCTCCTCGGTAGTCTTTATCTGAGATCGCAAGTTCTCCACAGTTTGTACGATCTCGTCGCTCATTTTGAGGTAAGACTCTAAAAGCAACTCTACTTCCGCATGGTTGCTTCCTGAACGTGGATTTTCTAATTGGATATCTGATAAGTATAGTTGATTTAATTCGTCATCTTGTTCGAGAATGTCATCAAGCAAGTCTCTTATTAAAGTAGCTTTCTGGTGGAATTGGGTAATTTTCTTTGACTGTATAAGCAAATATCGAAGTTTGACTCGCTCTATAGATCCTTCCAATCCCTTTAAAATATTCTGAAGCACTGTTGTTTGAACTTTCATTTCTGTTGTCAAGTTCGACATAATGTGGACAAGAATTGATTCCAATGCTCGAAACTCGTATGGTAGATCTTCTGTCTGAAGCTTGAGACGTTCACTCATATCCCTCAAAAATAGTGCATGTGAATGAGATTCGTTCAATCTCGAACCTCCTGAGGTGTTACTGGATGTATCAAAGACTACCACCATGTCATGTTTGATAAGAGCCCGAATATTTAGCAAGTTCAATAAGATACAGTTGGTACGAGTAACCATCGAGGGAACAATTTCATTCATTGTATTGGCACCTCCATGGTGGTTTCGCGATATTTTACGGAAATCCCGAGGCAGCAAGTGATGAGCTCGCATAAACTCTTGACGTCGGATATCCTTGCTATGTTGAACCATGTGTCCGCGATGATCAAAGATGGTGCATCGAATCATTTCATTGTCCGTTTTGGTTGTCGATAAACTTTTAGTGAGAAATACATCATGGTAGTCTGAGTATTGACGCCAAGCAATCCTAATGGGGAAAATATGTGATCTCCAAGCTGTTCGAAACATTTCAAGAAGGCAACGATCGATAGAGGGACTGTCTAAAGTTAGCGCCAGGAGGACATGTCTAAATTTGTCCCAATTAGGATAAAATTAAATGCAGGTGATGTTTACGTTTCATTAACGCACCTCGCTAAGTAATGCTGTATTTAGGGTCACACATTTCTTTGCGACATAACATACCGTGTGTTGGCTAACTGAGACAACATTCCTTTCTCTGTATGAACCGTATTAACTCTGCTGATGAGCTCGAGGTTTGTGAAGAAGTGGGGCGTGGAGCCTTCGGTGTCGTGTACCGCGGAGTGATTAGAAGTACGAACCAGGAAGTTGCTATTAAGCAGATAGATTTGGAAAATGACCAGACAAACATGATAGAAATCAATAAGGAAATTCAAATTATTTCTGAATGCCGACTTCCCCAGATTACTCAGTATTTGGGATGCTTTGTTAAGCATTATAAGCTTTGGGTTATCATGGAATATATGAACGGTGGGTCGCTTTTCGAGCTTTTGCGACCAGGACCAGTGACTGATGAAAGCGTTATTCTGAGTATCATTAAGGAAATCTTGATTGCACTTGAATACCTACATGAACAAGGTAAAATTCACCGTGATCTCAAGTCACAGAATATCCTAATGAGTAAAGAGGGAGAAATAAAGCTCACAGATTTTGGAGTTTCAACGCAGCTCTCCTCCAACTTCTCACGCAGAAATACTACTGTTGGTACACCGTATTGGATGGCACCAGAGGTAATCCTTAATAATAACGGAGGTCATAGTTACAAGGCTGATATCTGGTCTCTCGGGTGTTGTGCCTACGAGATATATACTGCAAAACCTCCACTCCAAAACAATTATCCTCCGATGAAAGCTTTGCGGCATATCCTGAGATGTCAGAAAGAAGGTGATTTTAATAATCTTATTGGTCTCAAGAACTTAGAGATATCGACTACTTTTAGTGACTTTCTTGAGAAATGTTTTATTCTCAATCCAAAAGAACGTTACTCTGCCAATAAACTACTTCGTCACAAATTCATTACCAAGTCTGAGTCCAACTCTGACAAGGTAAAGCATTTAAAAAAGCTTATTACACGGAAACAGCTTTGGGATCAAGAAAATCATGTTACCAAAAAGCAAAACTTTTACGTCCCAACTGAAATTGCGAACCACCAACAGAAATGGCAAGAGGAAACTGATTCACATGTTCCAGTTCAGTTTGATCTTAGCCTGGTGTACACCTCGACTATCAACTATCCTAGCCCTTCTCCATCAAAAAACTCTCGTGAACTGTCACTATCTCCACCTAGTAATGCAGTTGCAAAGCTTAACTATCAGTCATTGATGAAGTTCAGTACCAAGCAAGACCAATTTAAGAGTCAACTTCAGCCTGAGTTTCACCGAATCCTAAACAAAATATTCAATAAACTTGAGACAAAAAATACACTCACCACCGAGCAATATGATTTATTGGTTTCGCTTAACGATATTATGTTGAAGCTTCTAACATTTGTACAGTGTGATATAAATGATCCCAACCACAACAAGAAAATTCTAATATTTCAGTTTCTTAAATACTTCTTGAAAGAAATGACAAAGCCCATAACGAACGATACGAAAGTCATGTTACAAAAACTTATTATTCCGTCCAATTTTACGGTCCTGGCCTCAGCTGTTCCAACACTCCGTATTCCTGGTACAAATCTGCCATTTGATGAAATTGAACGAAGCCTTTTCGATTCATGGATTGATAAAATGAATGAACGGTGGAAGTAGAATACGAGGTTTGCATATAACGAATACAACGAACATACTTTGAAATAGACTATATTTATATTTTAGTTAGCGGAAGTCAGTGATGGGCTTGCTGGAAAATGGCAGTAGCCGGGGCGATGTAAAAGAATTGTATACATTGAAATACTCAATCAGAGATCAGCATAAGGCGTCAGTAAATTCAGTGAAAATTTCTTCTGATTTCACGAAGTTGGCAACATGCTCATCCGATGCCACGATCAATGTATACAATTTGGCAGATGGCAGTTTGATAACACGTTTGATTGGACATACTAAGGGTATTTCAGACGTTGAGTTTTCACCCATAAATCCAAATATTATTGCATCTTGTTCTGATGACCTCACTATTCGGTTGTGGGCAATTGATAAAAGCAAGTGTGTCAAGATTCTCAAGAAACACACGTATCACGTCACTACTATCAAGTTCACAAGTAAGGGAAACGTATTGATCAGTGGTTCTGCCGATGAAACGATCACTATTTGGGACCTCACCTCGGGCCGGACCCTAAAGACACTTGCAGCCCATTCAGATCCAGTACTGTCAGTATGCTTGACACCTGACAACACCATAATTATCAGTGCAGCTTACGACGGACTTATGCGTCTATTTGATTTGGAGACAGGTCAGTGTCTCAAGACATTGACATATAACAGTGCAAGTCATGGAACAGCGACTGCGTCAACGAATGATGTTCTTAATTTTCCTATCTCTAACGTCCAGATTTCCCCCAATGGTAAGTACATCCTTAGCTCTAGTTTGGATGGAATGATTCGACTCTGGGACTATATGGATAATAAAGTTTTGAAGACATATACAGGACCTGATGGCCGTGACATCAGTAAAAAGTTCAATTGTGGAAGCAGGTTTATCACAGCAACTAGTGAGCCTAAAATTGTTTCAGGAAGTGAGCATGATGGTATCATTGTTTGGGATGTTAACAGCAAGCAGGTTGTATTCCAGCACAGTCGGAGTGACAATCCTGTTTTACAGGTTGAAGTGATTAAGGATGGAGAGGTAATGGCTTCATGTAGTCAGGACGGTTTGGTGAATGTGTTTGAATTGAACCCAGATTATATTGGTGTTGCCAATGGCATTAATGAATAGTTTTTAATGAATTGTATTATTTTCTGTAATTTCGCAGCCAATCTATATTTCTTGTAATCTGGGAAAAAGACTTACTTTTTATAAACATCATGTTCAGATATTCAATTAATATTCCTCTCAGCGTTTAATGAACACCTGGTCAGCGCACCATTAATCGGACAGCTGCTTAAACTAGTTGCTAGATGTTTTGGTACAATATCTTGTCTTGTTGGTATCTCTTGATTTCTGTGACGATCTCCATATTTCCGTTAGTTTTCATTTTTAGTGATACACTATTAAAAAGATCAACACCTAAAAACTCTTATAAACATTTAAAATTATGACCAGCACCAAGCTACTGTATAGATCCATTCATATTCTAATCTTCATTTGGGTGCTAGTTCTCGTTAAAAACTTCTCTTTTGAGTTTGGTATGTTTATTGTGGAGTTATCGTGCGTTGCTTAAATATGCCGGATATCGCACCGGGTGTAGATTAATCAATTCACACTCCACTCCCTTTCTTCAGCCATGGAGCACTCCACAAATTTATTCCGGTTTAATGGGATCAAGTTACCTAAATCTGCTCGTCTCAGATCTTTTGGAGTTTACTTGTCTGGTGCACTCTACGCTATTGGTTTCTGGGCTATGATCGACGCCGCCGTTTACTCCAAAAACCTTAATGCATCGACTGTGCATGTCACGTTTGTGGACTGGATTCCATTTATCTGCTCTACATTAGGAATGTTAATTGTCAACTGGATAGAGAAATCTAACTTGGTTGCTGATGGCAATAGTTCATTCTTGAACGGTGGCAACCCTAATGCGTGGGCCGCAAGGGTCATCTTGTTCTTCGGTTTTTCATTGTTAGCCGGTGGTCTTGCTGGTTCATTTATGGTGGTTATCCTTAAATTCTTATTAAAGCACTACAGCTTTCCTACATTGGGAATGGGTGTCTCCAATATCATCTGTAACGTGAGTATAATGTTAAGTTGTATCGTCTTATGGTTGTCTCAAAACATCGAAGATGAATACAGCTACAGTTTAGCATTGTGATTCTACAATATATTACATCAAATATTAAATTAATTGTAACACTTTTACTAAAAGTTTAATAATTCCTCCCTGTATGGACCCAATGCTTCAAGCTCAAACGTACTGAAATCGAACAAGTTCAACACAATTGGCTCCAGTTGACCCCTTGGAAACACATGGAAATCTTTACGCTTTAACTCATGGAAGAATGGATGTACCAAAATCCGTCTAGGACTGGCACGAGCCTCTGGATCATACACTAAGATTTTCAACAATAAGTCAATTGCGTCCGGTGGCGAGTTGCTAAAAATTTGCTCAAATCTCTCCTTTACCGTGCCACTGAAGAGTTTGGTCGTGTACATATTTCCACGGTATTGAGGATTACTCTTGAAGAAAAAGGTGTTTGGAGGTGGCCCCAAGAGTTTCGAAATCTCCTTCAATTGCAAGTCCGGTTTACCTTGAAAAACAGGTTTACCAAGAAACATTTCTGCTATGACACACCCTAAGCCCCAGATGTCGATTTTTGTCGTATAAACTGAGCAACCCACGCAGAGTTCGGGAGCACGGTAGTATCTCGAACAAATATAACTAACAGATTGTTGATTTGGTTCAAGCTTCTTTGCTGAGCCAAAATCACAAATCTTGAGCGTTACCGTATTTGGATCGATTAATATGTTGGAAGGTTTGATGTCTCTGTGTGATATGCCAAAAGTATGAAGATAGAGCATTGCACGAGCTAATTGAAAGGTGTAAACCTTCATGTGGGGGTATGGAACAGTATATTTGGACTTCCTGTAGTATTTGATTTCGTTCTGCAAATTAGAGGGCAAGCACTCCATCACTAAGTTCTGGTAAATCTTGTGATCGTCCTCGTTGGCCTTATCAAAAAAGAAGCGTAGACTGACAATATTAGGGTGGTTGACAACACGTAATATCTCGAGTTCTCTAGACTTGTATTCGGTTTGTGCTGGTACTCGTTTGATGGCATAAGGTCCTAGCCATTCAGAGTCTGCAACGTCGGTGTACTTCAAAAATGCTTCGACAACTGTTCCAAAAGCACCTTGACCGATCTTGTTATATTCCTTAACAGTCATGCGACTTGACTGTGAGTCGGCATTGTTTATCACTCGTGAAAGTGTGTATTCTGTAGCTGAGTTTTGTAACATTGTTCTAAGTTTCTATAATTGGTGGACAAAGCAAAAAGTCATAGGCAGTAAGAAGGTGATAGCCGGTACCACGAGAATTCAACTGAAGTTGGAAAATAAAAACAACAAAAGGATGTACGGTGTTGTGGTCTCGGCGAGTGACGGCCTGTTGTTTTGAATGTACCATAAAAAAAGCTGTGTGAAAATATGCAGGAAAATATAACCCTGTCCTGTGGTCTGGCACGCACAGGAGGAGATTATCTCGGTTGTTCTCGCTTTTAGGTGCCCGGTTTTAGTGTCACTCCTTTATCCCGATATTGGGTGGGTCGATTTCATTATGTTACACTCTTACATACTTTTATACTTGACAGTCAAGTAAACAGGCTAACTAGCCAAAAAAAGCATCACTTCTTCTTCTAAATTGCACTTCATCCACTAAATCGTTAGCATTCTGTCATTATTACCGTTGCAATTTTCTGTTTAGTGTGAACTTTAAATTTTGTTTTTCCTATGTACTTTCCGATTTTATCCCTCATACACAACCATATGCATACTTTGGCATTGGCTCGCTAAAGGAGGGTGGCTTATTCATACCTGCATATACACGCCAGACAAATTAAAATTTTCAACACAAATCATTATACAAAGCAGCAGCATGTTTGCCAGGATCTCTAGATTGGGCCTTGTGAGGCCTGTCGTACGGTCTGTTTCAAAGGTTTCCAGCTTTGTAGGAGTTTCCAGTCAAGTTAAACTTTTGAGCAGCTCAGTTCCAACTTTCGCTAAGGCTAAACTTACCGATTCAACCATCGCAGTTCATAAGAAGAACGAACGGGTGGTCTTCTGGAAGTTGTACGCCAATTTCCCCAAGCACAATACTCATCTTCAATTGGTGGCAGTTGTTGAAGACTTGGATTTCTTAGAAAAGAACAAAGACTTGACATACAATGATAAAGTCTTGTACTATTTACAATTACCACACCATCCAAAATTGCACATATCAGCGGGTCAATTAGGTTTCAGAAAATCCAACAGGCAAGAATACGAAGCTGCTTACCAAGTTGCCACTAAGATGTTCAAGACCATAGCCGAAAAGAACTTGCTTGGTCCAAACGATAAGGTAGAATTAATCATGAAAGACTTTGGTAAGGGCAGACCTCCATTCCTTGCCGCTTTACAGGGTAAAGAAGGTTTGGCAATCAGAAATAATATCGTCCGTATCAGTGACAACACCAAGTTGAGGTTTGGTGGTGCTCGTCCAAAGAAGCAACGTCGTTTGGGTTAAACCTCACTACATGTACATAGTAGCATTCCAGATAATACACTGGTCATTAGGTGAATCTTGTAGCATGCAAGCATGGCACAAAACACACATATTATCACACATTCATTGCCCTCTGTAAGGAGTATCAATCTCTGTATGTTTCAACGAGTATTGGGTTAGGGTTTAGCCCTAATAACGTGACCACAAAATGTCTAATCACCCGACATTTATTGCGACATTTGCCTGTATCTAGTTTGCCCTTCGAAAATTTTTCGTTTTTTGCGTAGGTCAATTTTTCAGGTGTAGTTAATTTTTCTTCCAGTTAACTTAGTAGTTCTTAATTATATCAAATAAAAATGGCTCCAAGTAAGTACCATATCAAAACCATGAGAATGCTGAGAGAGATAGAGACTATATCAGTGTGGCATATCCGATGAATTATCATATACTAACTATTTTTTAGCTAACACTAAAGCTACCGCTGCTAAGAAGGCCGCTTTGAAGGGTACCAACGGTAAGAAGGCTTTGAAGGTCAGAACTTCTACCACCTTCAGATTGCCAAAGACTTTGCAATTAGCCAGAGCTCCAAGATACGCTAGAAAGTCTGTTCCACACTACAACAGATTGGACGCCTACAAGGTCATCGTTTCCCCAATCGCTTCTGAAACTGCCATGAAGAAGGTCGAAGACGGTAACATCTTGGTTTTCCAAGTTGACTTGAAGGCTAACAAGAACCAAATTAAGGCTGCTGTCAAAGAATTATACGATGTCGATGTCTTGTACGTCAACACCTTGATCAGACCAAACGGTACCAAGAAGGCTTACATCAGATTGACTGCTGACCACGATGCCTTGGACATTGCTAACAGAATTGGTTACATCTAAACTATTATACTCCCTCCGATCCTCAAACCATCCACGCCGTATTTTCTATTTGTATTTTATAAAACACTGCTGCCGGTGTTTTAATCCTTATAAAGAGAACATGGGGAACAATATTTTACATATATCATAATTCTATACGTTACAAAAGTTCACGTAGCACGTTCAAACATTGCCAGTAGGTATATATGAAGCCAGACGGAAGTCTTCTGGTCGTTCGTTGGATTTTGAGTCGGCAATCTGCCCGACCAAGTTGGCCCAATTGATCATGTATCGATGATAGCTTATCGTAGATCTGTTCACACTCTATTACTTCAAGGAATCTGCAGATCTCTGCCTCTGTGTGAAATTCAACCATTAGTCCCCCCGCGACAATAAGTTTAAAGTCAGTTACTTTCAATGTACGTGAGAATGGCTTAACAATAAATGGTTGATCAGGAAAAACACCCTGAATAAGTGCCTCAATCTCGTAAATAGTGTTCCTGTTGATCGTTTCAAAAGTTAAAGGAACTTGAAGTGCCTGTTGAACCAGAATTTTGTTTACGAGGCATTCCTGGGTGGTAGGATATTGTGAAGTTGCAACTTCCAACGATGGAGGGGTTCTTGTTCCTTGCAGCATTGGCTGCGAAGGCTGTGTTGACGGAAATAGTTCCTGTTGCGAGTCATCATCATCTTCCTCGATATGATGATATAGAAGATTAATTCCCAGCGGCCGCTTCAGCTGATGTCTTTCAGACCGTCGTGGTTGTGATAGTAAATCTCCTACTTCCTCGCGTTTCCTTCTTGTTCCTAGATGAATATTCCACCTATTTATGACCGTATTAAAGTGGAAACTGTCTGAGTAGTCACGGAACCTTCGAACCAAGTTGCTGAATTTCTCTTGGTTCTTTCCAAATAAAGAATCGCTATTCTCTTTGGTCACAAACTCGATCGACTCAAAATATCCAATCATTCTCTCATCTCTCACCACCAACTTGAACAGAAGGTTGGCAAAAATTCCTGCCCACTCTATGTTAGCAGTTTCGCTATCACTGTAGTCAAACTTGTTCATTTCGCTTGTAGTAAGTAAGTTCTGTAAGTTCCTCAAGACAACATCTAGCTGGCGATGGGCCATACTACTACTCATGAGGATCCCCCCTTGAAGGTTTTCATGATTGTACTTTAATCGGAAATTACGTGGGATTGATCTTGGGTATGTCAGTTTCTCGGAGAAGTCGTTAATTGCAGCACCTTTGACCTCCGTGAAGTCTGTGAATACAAGTGCACCAGCACTATTTTCCTTCCATTTTGCGTCTTTATACAAAGCAAGAATGTAAACAGGCAACTCTACTGAGTAGTAATGCTTTTCTTTCTTCAAGACTTCTTTGATTGAAGGTAGCTCACTTAGACTATGTATATCCAAGTTCATCGGCTCAATTAGTTGTGAGCAAAACGCGGCGTCTGAGGATCGCAACTTCAATCTTGGGACTAAAAAGGCAAGTGAGTAGTCGTCATGAAAAGTATGTTAAATGAATAATATAGTGTCCAAATTGCTAACATCCAGACAAATTTCCGAAGTTAGGAAAACGATTTCAGGCACTGAAGAAGGAAGATATTCCCACGAAAGAGCCCCATACTGCAGAAGAGTTTCTTGAACAAGGCTCGCTAGATGAGGAATCAGGTGATAGATGGCTAGGTTCTGATTTGGCCAAGTCACTTAGGTTCTACCAGAAGGCATACACAAGCTATATTAAGTGTCTCAATATGGAAAATATATTAGATGCTTACTACAATTCTTCCCGTTTAATGTTTCTGGTATATTATCAGTACTTCAAAACTGAAGGTGTCAATGTCAATGAACTAAGCAATGTTGGCGAAGTGTTAACCTATGACCAGCATTCAGTGGTCCAGTCACTTGAAAACATTGTTAAAGCGCATGAAACAGCCATTGAAATGGCTAAAAGCCTTGGGGTACCTGTTCCTCTTGATCTTCTCTTCAATATAGCCATTGTGTACACTGAAGTAATTGAGGTGGAGCAGCAGAATAGTGAGACCCTGTTTCTGCAACTTCTCCAATTAGGTCAAACTACTCAGCAGATCTTTACAGAACTTTTGCAGCTGCAGTACTCGGAATTCCAACGATTTTTGGTTGACCTCCAAGGAATTGATGATACCTCATTTGATTCGCAACCTGCCATAGCCAGTTTTAACGAAGAGGCCAAGCTGGAAGAATATACTAGTGAAGAGGTTGTTCAGCCCACCGACATCTTTGAAACTATCATTGCTGCCTATAAACTTGCCCAGGCGATCTTGGAAGCTGTTGGCACAGCGGACGAACTTATTGCCGCGTGTGACTTGGTGAATCCGTTTGTAACCAATTGTGAGTCATTAGCAAGGGAACTTATATCTGGGTATAGTGTTCAATCGCCTACTCCCAATGAAATGGTTGCCAACATTACTATTGAGCAAATTAATGAGCTTTCGTTGGCTCAGACGTATACAGTGGGGTTGACAAGGGACCTTTCACTGATCTACGACTTGTGGAATGGACCCGAGTTGCCAAAAACATCAGAAATGTACATGTTAGCAACAGATAATATTCAGGCCTTACTCGATCAGTATGAAATTAATCTTCAATCTGTTAATCGTGGTCCTCAGGAATTAAAAGAACAATACTGGCAAGCCCTTACACAGATGACCACCAATCTTAAAAAAGCCCAAGACATCTTGAATTCCACCATTCAAGAAAAGAAAAAAACACCATCTGGAGTGGACCTTGGACTTGGTGCTCTTACAGCACAGATAAGCGAGGTCCTTATAGCTCGTGCCGATATAGACCTTCAACGGAGTCAGGTTGAGAACTATGAGGCTGCAGAGAAGAACCGTGAGGTGCTCTTGCGAAATGCAAGGACGCTTCTCAAAAATGCTATGACTCTTGCAAACGTTCCAGGTGGGTTGAGAGAGAGAATAGCCGAGAAATATCAACGGGAGAAGAAAAAGATTGATGCTGTGTTGAGACTTTGTATTTTGGAGAAGAAGACAACAGTTCAAGAGCTAGACACGATCTTAGGCCGTACTAAGTGGACTAATGAGCTTCCCAATTTGGTCCAACTAGGATACTTCAGTGCATTTGGTATCGATACAATCGAGATTCCCGCATTCTAGAAATATTTATATTAAAACCTATGTACCCCAAACTATGTACCCCAAACAATGACCAAATAGCATTATTTAACCTAGATAAATACCCAAAAATCCATTTTATATTTTCAAATTCACCGATGAGCAACTATATCGGTATGTCTGTGACATTAACAATGATATTTGCAGCATGGTTAGCAAATTCATCTGGATAATTTGTGGATGATGTTGCCTCGAATATGGAAGAATCGATGAAGTTTAAAGATATTGAGTGGTTTCGGCTACCGTTGACTAGCATCTGTAGCACATTAATCTTCAAGGTATACATAAATATCAATATCCAGTTCATGTTGGTTTATAAATATAAATAAGTTTGTTTCAACTTCTTCACGCCTCGTGGCCCTGTTTTAAGAAGATGGCAAAAAAGATGAGTAAGCGATCACGGGGAACAAAGTTGATACGCACCCAATATGTAATATCATCTAAATTTCCTAATTAGATTTTTTGATTCTATTTACAATATTTGAGATTAATTACCTAATAATTCTATTTCATTAATTTGTCAAATGCTGGAATCAACGATTGAGCCAAGGCAAATGAGAAAACCAACTTAGGTCCAGTAGTCAACAACTTTGGGGTCAATCCCTTGAAGAAAGAAGTAAGACCTTCCTTCTTAGCCATGTTCTTCAAGATAGTAAAACCAGACTCTGGGTTGTCAAAGTTTCTGTTTTGAATTCTTGTCTTAATAACATCCAATGGAGCCGAGACAATAAGCGAGGCAGAGGCACCGAATATAGAAGTAATGAAGTTTTGAGTCCAAGTAGCCGAAGAGTAGTCGCTCAAGCCAAAAATGTACTCCTTAGCAAAGGAGTTACCACCGAAGAGAGCAAAAGAGCCTGGAGCGTTTCTGGCAGCAGTCCAGCCCCAACCTCTGTACAATCCAAAACCTTCGTCGGCCAAAATCTTGAGGAAACCTCTACCACGGAAAGATTCCGGGTTTGTTTGACGCTTAATCTTTAACACATCCAATGGTAATAACACAACTTCACCGATACCAATAAGAGAACCAGCAGTAGCAGACAACAAAGCCTTACCGGTCTTCTTACCAAACCACGATTCGTATGAATCTCTAAAGTTCTTGGTCAAGAACTCATTGGCGAAAGGTTGGCCACCATACTTGTAAACTCTCTGCAAGATCTTGTAACAAGCAGCATAACCCAAACCAGGAAACAAAGTTGTTAATCTTGATCCAAGTGCCTTGGAAGCATGTTCCCTAAAGATAACACTGTTCAATTGAGATGCTGAAGTAATACGAGTATGATTCGACATCAATCTCTTGGAAATCGTGTCAACAGGATGAAAGACTGCAATTTCACAAATACCTGCAGAGGCCGAGCCCAAGACTCTGGCGGCACCCGACTGTTTCTTATCGGTCGATGGAGGAGACATTAAATTCGTAGGTGAGTTATCAGGGAACTGATTTTTTCCCAGTGAAAAATTTTGACGGCACCGCGGCTAGAAAATGAAATCAAATATTGCACGTGATATAGCTTTACAGGCTTCACCAGAAAAGCTAAGTTGGGAGAAAAGCTGAGTACCACTTCTTTCAAATTATAAGTCTTTAAGAGCCTTCCAATGTCGATAGTAGACGACTATACAAACTCGCTTAATGAGTTGACTTTTAACTCTAGACCTATTATAGATAATTTGACTACAATTGCTCGCGAGAACCCTGATTTCGCTGATTCCATCATTGACGCCATCACCAAGCGTATCTACAAGTGTATTCCCGAACAGAAGTTGTTTACCCTCTACTTGCTTGATTCTATATGTAAGAACATTGGAAATCCGTACAATATATTAGTTGGAGACGATATTTTCCAAATTTACTCGCATGTGTTCCAACTCGCTACAGAATCAGTTCGCAACAAGCTTGTATTGCTCTTCGAGACCTGGAAAACTACCAAAACAAAGGGAACTTCATATCCCCTTTTCCCACGAGAACAGTTGGATCATATTGAAGCATTTTTATCAAAAGCTGGGTATCCAAAAAAGAAGCCCAATCTCCCTCCGATTCCTTCATCATTGGGCGACTTGACGAACGCCCTGTTAATTGATGATATCGATACGTTAATTCCTATTTTTAAGAACAAACTCCGCACAAATCATTCAAATCCTAAACTTCAGGACCGGTTCCTGGCTCTCAATCAGCTCCGTCTGTTGTTGTCTAGCCAGACAATGAACAGAAAGGACTTGTTGGCTGTACAAGCCCAGTTGAATGCCATCAAAGAACAAGAACTTACCACTCCAACAACAACTCCTGGACCGACCCCTGTGTCCACCCCGGGTCCTTCTCATGTAACTTTATCGCTGTCTAAAGGCGATAACTTGTTTCTGGTCTTAGTAACTGCGGGACTTGTAGCTGTTGATCAAGCTCCAATTCCTGGATCCAAACCCACATATTCACTAGTTTTCCCTAAGATCAAGTACCACAACGATCAGAATCCATCTGCAAGTACCTTGCAAGATATTTTGGACTCCAGTCATAATATATTTCGCCTGGAGTACGAGAAACTAAAGCTCTCTGAGTTGATTATTCTATCCAAACAATATAATAGCAACATTGAAGCGTTTATCTCAACTAACCAACCGTCAAGCGATTCTCTTAACTTGCTTTATGGTGCCAAGGGCTCGAAATGTACTCAGTGTGGAAAACGATTTTCTACGGATCAAGCAGGCGTCCAGCACAAGAGACTCCATTTGGACTGGCATTTTAGAATCAACAAAAAGTTGTCAAATGCATCTTCCAGTGTTCAATCGCGTAACTGGTATTTGGACGATTATGACTGGGCCAACTTCAAGGACGAAAACTTGTTAGAGTTCTCCACTGCCGAAGTAAAGGAAACTAAGGAGGATGTTGTCGCAAATACTAAGGTTCCATTTGTCAAGGTACCACCATCAGAAACCAATATGAACAACCGTTGTGTCATCTGTCGTGAGTTTATCAAGGCCACATACAATGACGATATTGGAGAATGGTGCTGGTACAACTGTGTGCCTGCACCGGGTGAAAGTAATAACACCCGTAAGATTATGCACTCAACCTGCTCTACAGAAGCTGGAAGGAAGCGTGGTGCAGATGATTCTGGTCCACGGCTTAAGCGTGAAAAGACATGAAAAGACATGAAAACAACATAGGGAGGATGTATAACCAATATATATTGTAATACAAAGGATAAATGTGAATATATACGCAAAAAGCATAAAACCTATTTCTTTTCGACTTTTATTAAGGAATACAGAGCAAACGGTTTTACTTTTGGCCTAAACACTTCAAGATGTCGCTCCACACCTTAGTTGGCTTCTGGGAAGCATCAACACCGCCCCAGATACCAGATTTTCTGTAGTACTCGACAATTGGTTCGGTTTGTTTGTGGTAAGTAACCAATCTCTTCTTCAAAGCATCTTCGTTGTCATCGGATCTTTGAACCAATGGTTCACCAGTCAAATCATCTGTCATGGACTTCTTTGGTGGGTTGAATTCCTTGTGGTAGGATCTACCGGAAGCTGGGTGGACTAATCTACCAGTGATTCTGGACACCAACAATTCATCGTCGATCTTCAATTCAACGGCACTTTGCAATGGAGTCTTTCTATCTTGCAACATGGTGTCCAACTTTTCGGCTTGAGGGATAGTTCTGGGAAAGCCATCCAAGATGAAACCGTTGGCACATTCCTTGTTGTTTTCCAATTCCAGCTTGATCATGTTGACCATAATCTCGTCGGAAACCAAAGCTCCGGCGTCCATGATCTTCTTGGCTTCAACACCTAAAGGAGTCTTGGCGGCAACTTGAGCTCTCAACATGTCACCAGTAGCCAAGTGGCAGGCACAGAACTTTTCCTTGAGGTTTGGTGCTTGAGTACCCTTACCAGCACCTGGAGGACCAATCAAGACCATTCTAATGGACTTTGGTACGTTTGGCACAACACCGGCCTTTTGTTCCAAGTACTGGATTCTGTCTTGCAACTTAGCAACAGTAGATTTCAATTCCTCGATGGACATTTGTAAAGCTTTCTGATCGAATCTATAGAAAATGTTGAGAATTTATTCGTTGAAAAATTGGGGCACCTGAAAAACTTTCCGGCTTCGCACCAATGGAGCATTAAAATCGACATTCATTGTTGCCGAAGTGGGATTAATTTTGCAACAGCCAAACACCGAAGCTTGACAATTCAATAAATGTACTATTCGGAAGTTGTTTGTCTATTTTTATTACTCTATAAAGGCCCGATCTCGAAATGAACTAAAAAGTGGTCTCTCTGGCGCACGAGAGAGACTTCAGTATTGGAATGTATGGATTTCAGGAACGTGTTGAACCTTGACCAAAGGACGGTAGATTGGCTTCCACATCTGTGATTGAACCCATTTCAAACACTTAGCGTAGTCACGAGGAACTTCCACAAACCCTCCATCTGGCTTTTCTTCGCTCTCGACACGAGCAGTGCCTTCCTTGAGCGATTGCAAAATGATAGCAGTCGCCACTTCGGCACTAATTTCATCAATTTCTTCCAATCTTGGCAACAAACCATTCTTTGGATTTGCCATCTTTGGGGACAATTCTGCTAATCTATCCACACCGGCAGAAATCATAGTGTCGGTGATAGTTGTACATCTGGATAAAACAGCACCTAACCCGATACCAGGGAATGTGAAACAGTTATTATTCTCCGAAATATAGTAGCCGTCAACTGGCTGGAAAGGAGATCCAGTAGCAATCAAGGCATTGTTATCGGTCCACTTCATGATGTCAGCTGGAACAGCTTCGTGTAATCTAGTAGGATTAGACAATGGGAACACAATTGGTTGTGGGTTGTGCTTGTACATTTCCGTGATGACTTCTTCGGTAAATGCCCCCGCCTGCGTAGAACAACCAACCAATACAGTAGGCTTGACTTTCTTGATCACTTCAACCAAACTCTTAGTGTCAATGCCTTCCCAGTCAGCATCTTCATCAGCATAGATGTGCTGTGTAGGACTTGAATCTTCATAGGACTTCAAGATCAAACCACGACGGTCCATGGTGTGGATCTTGCTTCTTGCTTCCTCGGTAGTAGCACCATGGGATACCATATGGTTAACAATCTGATCTGCAATACCAAGACCAGCAGAACCAGCACCATATATAAGAACTCTGGAATCCAATAAGTCACGATTGGAGAACTTGAGTGCAGCAGTCATAGAAGCCATCACAACAGCACCAGTACCTTGAATGTCATCATTGAACGAAGGTAATTGGTCACGGTATTTCAATAACATTTCTCTACCAGTGGAAACCCCGAAATCTTCATAATGCAAAACAGCATTTGGAAATCTCTTCTTGATAGCTTGAATAAACTTATCAACAAAGTCCCAGTACTGTTCACCTCTGACTCTTGGAAATTTGTTACCCATGTACAATTCGTCTTCAGCCAATTGTTGGTTGTTAGTACCCACATCTAAAACGACTGGCAAAGTTCTACCAGGATGGATACCACCACAAAGGGTCATCAAACCCAACTTTGCGATAGCAATTCTGATACCACCCACACCTTGGTCACCGATCCCCAAGATACCTTCACCATCTGACACCACGATATAGTCGATATCTTTGTCTTCACCATAGGCAGACAATTTGGCATCAATCGAATCTGGGTCAGTAATATCCAAGAAACAACCTTCTGGCTTTCTGAATCTGTGAGAATAGGCGGCAATTGCGTCACCTTCGGTTGGAGTATAAATAATAGGTAACATTTCCCTGATATGACGTCTTACCAATTCGTAGTAGAGAACCTTGTTCTGGGTTCTCATCGAGGTACAGAAATCATTCTTGGCCAAAGGAGTCTTGAGGTATGAAAACTGTCTGTAAGCTCTTTCGACCTGTTCGTCAAGGGAATTTACTTGAGATGGTAACAAACCCTTTAAACCAAATGCTGCTCTTTCTTCGCTCGTGAAGGCAGAACCTTTGTTGAAGATAGGAGAGTTCAAAAGCTGGAACCCCTGAAGATCACATTCAATGGGACCTTCAATCGATAACCGCGTTGTCTTTGGTTTCAAGGAATCCAATGCAGCCTTGATACCGACAGGAGTCTTAATCGTATGCGTGTGGATTGAACCCGTCGCCTTGGTGGCCGTGGAGGCAAGTCTTGCAGAGATTTTAAGCATTATGAGACAAAATCAACGAGATCAAAATTTACGATGTCCGGGAATGCTATATATATATACTATGAAAAGCAATTTGAGTGTGCAAATTAGAATTCCGACTACGTTTTAAGAGGGGGGATTTCCCCATAAGTCGAGGCCGGAAATCGCATCGTAACACACAAAAATTATTCTGCGTTTATAGTTCCGAGTTTAACCTGAATTTAGGAATAACGCGGACTACCGGCATCCCATAATTGGTAACAGATACGGAGTCGATGGATGCACCGAATCTAGACGAAGGAGTAGTATTACATCTACATCTTCATAAACGGGTGTAAGTTTGAAGGATTACCGGCTAGTGTGAGTTTAATTCCCTCGTCAATCCCAATCCCCACCTATACATCTCCACGCATAAAGCCTCATGGTGTATGGGACCTCACGCTTGGTTTCTTTTGTTTGCTTCCCCTCAATGGAACGCACAACAAAAATCGAGCGAAACCGCTAAGCAAATCCCGCGCGCCGGTACCATATTAATTAATAATGGTACAATTAGCAACATTTGTATTCTTGTACTACGTGATATACATATTAATCCGGAATTTTAACGAAATAACTTGCTCAATCTATTGTAAGTCTAATTAAAGATCTGGAGCTCGTTGGCAACATCTTGCTACTGGAAAAAGTCAATAAAAAATAAACACGAACGCCGCAGCAGGAGAAATTAGTACTTCCGAGTTTTTCCTTATTGACAGATTTTTCTTTATAATCTCCTCATCGTGCACACCTGCCCCTCCGTTCCCGCTAAGCTAAAGAGGGGTTGAAGCATCATGTTACTTGGAGGCCGTCAGTTCCGATGAATGACAACTATGAAGACAAGTCAGAAAACCTCTCCTTCGGTAAATAACAGTAACGCCAAATGAATTCGGTAGTTTGTAATTCCTTTTCAAGTTCTCTTTTATTGTCTCACTTTCAACCTTTTTTTTGGCTGCAACGGTCAATACCGGAATGCCTAGTCGCAGTTGCAACCTTCCCCCGCGCCTCATCGACTTAGTTCATCCGTAATATACCGTGTCCTCTTCCTTATTATTGTGGCCGCTTTACTCGTTTAGGCAAGGGCTCTTCTGAAACTTTCTCAATCGGTTTCTGAAGTCCAGGTACGTAGCAGCTGGTCCGACCTCCCACAGTCACATGCTCCACCGCGTGTCCATCAGCAGTTCGTCCTGTTGTCTTAGAGCGTCCTTTACCCCAGCGATGCAACATCAACCAGTCCTTGGGGAACTTGTTGACATTACCTTCAACCCTGACACTCTCTTCACATACGTATATCACAGCATTGTATAGCCTCTCGATTACTGGATGGACCCATCCTTCTTCTTCTTTCTCTCCTGCACCAGCCAATTTCTGAGATAACCTTTCACCAGGCAAGATTCGTGCCTGGTAAACGATTTCATCTCCTACCCAATTGCCAATGCCGCAAAAAAAAGCCTGTTCCAAGAGCAAACTCTTGATAGGCTTCTTCTTCGACAACACAAGCTTACTGAAGTCAGCCAAATCAAGACGTGGCCGTCCGTGATGGTCTGGGTCAGGATCTCCTTCCACAAACTTGTCTTTCTCGATGGGAGTGTCCCGTGGCTTTGAGTAATCTGGTCCGAGAGCATCCAAGGGACTCTGCTTAAGTAAATCGGCATCTGTCTGCACTTCTGGGCCTACAAGTAACCTGATACGCCCCAACCTTCTTGGATCAGTGAAAGCCATGTCAAACAGTTTCCCTTCAGATTCAAGTAGGAACTCAATTTTTGAGAACCGGGGTGGCCATTCCGTTTCTTCTGGTTCTTCCAGAACAATACCACTCTTCATATCTTCTATAATCTTGGCAACCTTTTTGTCGCCGCCGTTCTCCATCATAATTAAATGAGAATTGACATTTCTGATTTTAATCATTCCTGTCATTCCAAAATGCATCAATAACACCTGTGATTCTTTCTTATCAGGTACCAGCAATCTTAACCAGAAGTATTTACCATGCCTTCCCACATAATTTATAGTGGATCCAAGTAGACTCGTCTTAAACTCCTCAAGAGCTTTTTCTGGTTCTGCTGTGCCTTTCAAAAATGGTAAGAGTAACGCGTCATTACAAGCCTCTATTCTTGCAATTCGACTTCCAATAACATTCCGTCTAAGTAAAGCGCAAACATGTGAAACCTGGACTTGTTAGTAACATATACAATGCATAAGAGAGCTATAAGCGCCAGTAAAAACGTACTTCTGATACCTCAGGCATGGGCACAAATAGTATAGAGAAAATAAGTGAGATCTCACTACAAAACGCCACCTCAAACTGCTACGAGGAACAATAAACCCAAAAAAAAAGCATTAATCATTTACTATCTCAAACTACTATTACTATCTAGTATTCAGCAGTTACGGATCATAACAATATTTGTACACTTTCTTAATAGTAGGTGTATTACTATTCCCGATTTATATCAACTAAGCCCTCGGTAACACTCCTTGAAATATAGCTTGATCTTTATCAATTGTGCCGCGCCAACTAAATCCCCCACCAATCCAATATGAACCGGTTGTTTGGTTCCAAAAGCACAGTACCTAAGCCTTCATTAAATGATGCAGTGAAGAATATAGATGATCGAATTAGTACCTTTGATGTCAAGCTTTCCAAAATCAACTCCGAGTTGTCCACATACCAACAAAAGATTAGTCGTATGAGAGACGGACCAGGAAAGACAGCCATAAAACAAAAGGCCCTTAAGTTGTTACGACAAAGGAAACAGATAGAGGCTCAGAAAGACCAATTGGAGAACCAGCTGTGGAACATGACACAAGCCTCCATGACCACAGATAACTTACAAAATACCATGATCACTATAGATGCCATGAAAACAGCAAACAAGCAATTGAAGCAGACATACGGAAAGATCGATATCGACAAGATTGAAGCTCTCCAAGATGAGATGATGGACTTGATTGATAAGTCCAATGAATTACAGGAATCGTTACTGGCCACATACGACGTCCCAGACGAAATCAGTGAGTCAGAACTTGACGCCGAGCTCGATGCTTTGGGTGAAGAGATGCAATTTGAAGACGAACTTGCTGATCTTGGAGGTGTTCCTAGTTACTTAAGCGAAGATCAAGCTGGTTTTGAGAAATTACCTACATTCATCGAAGATGAGCCTGAAGAACCTGCCAAGTTGGCCAATTGAATAATTATATACACCTATTTCTTTCTTTGTATAGCCAAAAAGTAGTTTCCAATGTCCGGATTTGATGTGAATTTCCAGCCGTACGCAGGTAAGTAGATACAGCCCTTGGCATCGACAATCTCGAACGACCCCTTCAATTCTTCAGTTTCGTCCAACCAATCCTTGATTTCATGGTGATTGATGTACTTTTCCAACGTGTGTGTTCCCTGTGGTACAATTTTCAATACATGTTCGCCCATAAAGATAGTTGTAAACCAACTGACAAAGTCTCGGTTAATCGTAGAGATAAAAACCCATCCACCCACCTTCACACGCTTAAGAGCTTCTGCAAGAACATGGGCAGGATAGTCAACGTGCTCAAGCATTTCAAACATGGTAATGATATCGTACTTAGTATCCACGGGCTCTGCTTCAATTGACTGAAGCTTGTAGTCCAATTTTGGGGCCAATACAGGGTCTTTAGCACGGTGCAACTTGGCTGCCTCTAATACATCGGGGGATAAATCAATACCCTTCACAGAATCAACAAAAGAAAGCCTAGCCATTGATTCAGACAAAATTCCGCCTCCGCAACCAACATCCAAAACTGACAACTTAGACTTTTCAAAGATACTATCACGTCTAGCCTCTTGGTCCTCAACTATGCGCAGCCGTATTTGTCTTGGTAATAAGTTCAAGCTGTAAGGAGGTATGTAGACTTCCTCTTCGGGTGGTGTTCCCTTTTCATTGAGCTGGACGTGCGATCTGACGGTATCGTGAATGAAGTCCATTCTCAATAAGTTCATCTTATGCAAGATACGCTGTGGCCCATTGACATCCCACCAGCTGGAAGCCAATGCATTGAAATGAGCCAATTCCTGCGCTGACAGTGCAGTGTTTTTAGAATAGCGAAGGAGAGTACTTTGAGATAGGCACCGAGTAAACGCTCTCATACTGCAGTAGGTGAATTTCAAAATTTCTCATTCGAAAATATAAACTTGACTTGAATCACAATGGAAGACAGCTTGGTTGCCACACGGGCACCGCGTGCAAATGCCGGTTCCCGGTTGAAGAAGTTGATCGAGTTGGAAGAACAATCCAATGATGCACAATTAACTGTTTCCCATATTGTCACTGAGGACGATGAAAATGTCAATCTCTTATTTCAGGAAGATGAGGATGACGAAGAATTCGTCGATGAGGACGTGTATAACGAAAATTTGGATGGAATAGGCGAAGAATATGAAGGTAATGATGAAGAAAACGATGACGAACAGGAGGGTGAAGAAAATGATGAACAGGAGGGTGAAGAAAATGATGAACAGGAGGGTGAAGAAAATGATGAACAGGAGGGTGAAGAAAATGATGAACAGGAGGGTGAAGAAAATGATGAACAGGAGGGTGAAGAAAATGATGAACAGGAAGGGACAAAAGTTACCAACGATGATGACGTTCTCTCGGATTCCGACCTTTCTGCATCGGATTCTGATGAGAGTGAAGGAGAAAAGGAATTACAAAAACAAGAAAAGTCAAAGAAGCGTAAAGTCAAAGCGAAAGATCTCATTCCTAGTATAAAGCGTCTTAAGACTGTCGCTACCCAGCCAAAATCAAAGGCCAAGACGCAACTAGTCACATCTGATTCCTTACTCATGGCTGAAAGACGTTCGTCATCTAGAGCTGCGGTTGTGGAGAACAAGCAGGCTTTGGTACAGAGGTTGAAAGAAAGTGAAGAAAGACGATCCAAACTCTCCCCGGTAGTGCGTGTGGAACACGTTGAGTTAACCCAGGAAGAGAAATTGGAAGAAGCCAAGCAGACAGAAATAGCCAATGTCTTAGCACTCAATCAGTTCAGGGAACAAGAAATTGTCAAGAAGGAAAAGCAAAGACAACAATTCCTACTGAAGCGATTAGTTCTCAAGAATGTTGTGCGATTATTCAGTAAAGAAACTTTTGTCACTCCTACTGAGGAGATTATCGAAGCAAGGTATCAGCACGAATTACATGTCAAGCGTTTGAAAAGAAAACCAGGCAGGAGGAAGAAAGTCCAGGAGGAAGAATCAGAAATAAGAGTTCCTGGTGATATTGACTGGGATTTACCATTATTAAGAGATGAAAAAGAACGCCGTGACCGTGAAAGAGCGAAAAAAGAAAAACTGGAGAGGGAGCAACAGGATCAAACTTCCAAAGATGAATCTTCTGGACCCCAGGCAGATGAGAGAGCCGTTGGCGAAAATAAACACAGTGGAATTATAATAGGTGACGAGACAAAGGAGACTGTGAAAGAATTAGAAACGGCTCCTTCAGATGATAAAGTGCAAAATGGTCACCATCCAATATCAAATTTAGAGCTCAAAGATCAAAAGTTTGAGGTTAAGGAGAATGATAATGATGGCTTCAAGGTAAATGAATCCAATGACATTGAAACTGAAATTATTGAGGCAAAGAAAGCTGAAACAAATGAAGAAGCCAGAACTGAACTGAAGGACATTCAAGATATTGAAATGAAAGATGTGCAAGCTGATGGTAGTAACCTGAAGGAATCAGAAACAAAGATCCCTGAAACCAAGGAGCGAAGCTTGGGTGATTTGGTACATAATAGCGAGACTGAAGTCTCTGAATCTCAAAAAGAGCTACAGGTAAAGCTGGAAGCGGTGAATATTGCGATCGGAGATGTAACAATCAAGACAGAAGAAAACGAGGTCAAATTTTCAGATGACTATGAGAATGAACTGGTTGCTGAAGGCACGCCAGTCCCTAAAACTGAAGATGCGGAAGTTTTTGAAGGTCCAGTTCAACGAATTGCAAGACAACAAATTTACCTTTTTGATTTTGAAGGTGAAAACAGAATTCTAAATGTCAGTAACATGAGGCCTATTTTGTTTGGTCCACAGGCCGCTCTTCCCGCTTCCAGGAGATTCAAAGATTTGAAGCCTGTTTATAGAATTGGACGGGCTAACAACCCATATGCCGTTGTTAAGGAAGAAAAGGATGTATTGTTTGAACCAGTTTCAGATCTTACTGAAGATGATCCTATTTTCGATGAATTGAAACGTTTACCTCGATTGGGCGTAAAGCAAGATCTCACAATGGAAGTTGAAGAAGAGGATGATTCTGAACTGTTCCAAATAGTTTTGAGGACTGAAGCACCTACTGGGTTGTACTTACCTAATAACAATAAAAAGAACTGTCTTCTAACAGGAACTGAAGTCAAGTACTTTGATCCTGCCAATGGAATGCCATATAGTTCCGTTGAAACATATAAATTGTTGAAGACAGTTGAAATGGGACAGGTACCTTGGTATAACATTGGTTCTGATGTGGAGGATGCTGGTGCTGTAGAGCTCTATTTGGGTTCCAGAGAACAAACTCGCCATGCTAAGGGTGTTCCTGAAGGCTTTGACGGTTGAGCGCCTAAAAATTTAATGATAATGACTCTTTTCCTATGTATAATCTATGTAATATACGAACCTAAGTTTGATGTTGAACATCCTTCTCGTGGGCCGAAATCAAGTCAGATTGGAATGCCTGCAACTTCTTCTTTAAAATTGGAACTAAGAACTTTCTAATCTCTGCCTTATGTTCAGCGGAGTCTAATTCAAAAACGTATTCGTCATCATCCTGATCATGGACGAATTCAGGAATGGTTACAGTTGATTTAACTGATTCGCCGTCCTTGGACTTTGCATCAACTGAGAAAACTAATTTCATGTCATAAATACACAAGACCTTTCCTTTTCTTTGGGTGACATCGCAGTCACCAGTAACTGAGTTGACACCATCAATGATGAACAAATATTGTCCATCTTCGAACTTACTATCAACGATCTGTTCAGTCATATACTGTTTGGACCATGGAAGACAGTTTTTATCTATCCAATGCCTATTGGTTAGTTACTATACCTTTATACTTGCAAATCTTGAGACTTACCAGTTGTTAGGGTTGTGAACGACCATCTTTCAACGAGTAGTTAAGTGGGTAGCTGCCCTTAGTTGGGATGATTATATGATTTTTCAACTCAACTTTTTCTAGCATGTTCCGCGAGACTCCAATTTGAAATTTCGCATCCATTACATCAGTAACTTTTTCAGAAGGAATGAATACTTATCTACTTACCAGGAAAGCTATTCTTCAAAGATGGTGTAGTAGCAATTGGAGTTTTTATTGGTTTAGAACACCTTGTACATTTTACTTATGTTTTAGCAATTCATTAATCAGAATATGAACTGGTAGGTGTTTAAGACCATAATTGTTAAATCACCTCCTAATATGATACACAAAAACTAACGAAAATAAAGAGACTAGGCAGTTTAATTAACCGTTAGAAGTGGTGCCTCTTGAATACTATTAAGTTCTAAATTAAAATTTGAGATTCACTTGTTGCGTATCATAATGTACTGTGAAACACGAACTCTACTACAGGAAGTACAAGAAATATCCTAAGAGTATCAAACTTAAACATTTTTAGTCTGGGAATTGGGTGGCCAATTGATTAAAATGGAATGTACTTATACTGATTACACAATCTGTAAATCAAATAGTTTTTAACCGGTAGATCGAAAACGACAACATCGTAAAAGACCATTGGTCCAATTTTATGATATGTTTTTATAAAGAGAGAAACTAATCAAACCAAATTCAGATACCCTGTTGGTTTCCATACACTATCATTGTCCGACTGCTAGGTTTGCTTTCTAGTTAGAATTATAAGTAGAAGAATATCAACCTATGCTGCACGTGATTCCGATTTTTACTCAAGTGCTGTCAAAAAAGCTCGCAACACGTCGATTCTGTTGACACATTAGAATTCTCGGGCATTTGCTGCATCAAAACGCTATTTTCAAATTATACACAGTAATAATACATTGTTTGTTTCAAATTCGATATTATTGGAATATCCTTACAGATTTTTTTCTCCTTTTAATTGATTAATTATCAAATTTTGTTGTTCAACCCTAGAGAAGCGAACTGATCTGATAGTCCTGTCGTAACCAAGCTGGAAATCTGAGGAGCTGGTATATTCATATTGACGTGATGCCAGAAATTCCTTTAAACAAGCAGTATGATTTAGAAAAGTCATCAGCCTTACATCCAGTTGATTCTACATCGGTAAGCGTTTACTCACCGGCAACTAAACAGATGAAGAGGAAACTTATCCTAGTTCTTATATTCGAAATTATTTGCTCATTGGCCATATACTTAAACTATGAGAAAATCTTATCATTCAACCAACTGTTGGCTCCAGCCCTCTTGGGTACATCCTCGGCTGCTTTGGCTCAGTCACTAAATCAATACTCGAAAAATAAATTCAGTTTGAATCGGATCTACAAATTCATGGTATGGGGCTGCATTAATGGCTATTTCACTGTTCTCTGGATTGATGTATTGATATTCCAGTTTGACAATATATTCTATCGAATTCTTGTGGACCAAGGTGTTGGGGCTCCGATGTTTCAATTGACATTTTCTATCCTAAACTCCTTATGGGATCATGGTGAGATTACTCCAACTTTCAGAAGTTCGATTGCTAAAGCATTACGTTACAGTTATTGCTTTTGGCCGTTCTTTTCCGTACTTCAGTTTATGTTAATTCCAAAGACTGTCATGTTTCCTTCAAACTGTTTAGCTAACTTGATTTGGAATATCATTCTCAGTAAATTAGCATGATTTAATTCATTTTATAGACATTTTAGAAATAACTCATTTCTTCACCAAGTATATTAATCCAAATTACATACGATCTATTTCTTATGCTTGAAGGACTTTAACGGATCAGACTTTCTTCCTGAATGTCTCTTTTTACCTCCTTTTTTGTGTACCTTGTTTTTAGTATGAAATGGAATGAATCCAAGATCCTTTTTCTCAGTTCTGGCACTTTCTGGCAATAAATATTCAGGAACTCTTCTTAAGTGAGTCTGGATTCGAGTAGGATGCAACTCTTTATCATGCCTTAAAGTTGCCAAATCTTGAGGGTTTTCTTCGAAGAATCTCTTCAACTTATCAGAATTGATAAGTTCGTTCTTAATTTCCTTGATCCTAGCTTCTCTAATAGAGGTCTGAGTAACAGCTCTAAACGCATCTTCAGATCTGTATCTGAAACCTTCAACCTGTTTCATGTCAAACTGATAAGGCTTGATTTCAAATCCATTCCGTGACTGCTGTTTGACAATGCGGCGTAAGACTTTTTCATCCTTCTTTGCTGTAGATAACGATGCAACTTTATGTTTACCAAATTCATTGAGAGGTAAGACAAATGAAAGAGCCATACCAGCTTTACCAGCTCTAGCAGTTCTACCAATTCTATGGATGTACGCCTTCGAAGAAGTTGGTAAATCAAAATTCAAAACGCAAGCAACGTTACGGAAATCAGCACCTCTGGAAACACCATACTCTTTATCCTTCTTGTGTTTAGATTTGCTTGACTTTTTGTTGTTTCCTTGTTGATTTGATGATTTAATGTCTTCCTTCTTCCCGATCTCCTCGTTCTCTTCTTCTTCTTCTTCTTCTTCTTCGTCGTGATCTCTCTCAACGGTGAAGTCATTAGTTTCATCAGTCGCAATCAATAAGTGATATACATTCTTGTTGAATTCTTCAACAATATGTAATCTAGAGTTCACAGGAAGTTCACTATTCAAGATACAACATCTGACACCAAATTGTTCTAAGAAAAGTTTCAATCTGTAACCTCTTTCAATTGTGTTAACGAATACTAAGGTCTTCCCTCTGATCAAATTTAACTTGAATATCACATAAGCTAACAAGAATTTGTCAAATTCGGTGGTCTTAGCATAATACTGAACCAAGTTATTCTTGTAAACAGCATCATCGTCTAATTTCAAAATTGCTGGCTTGGTACAGAATCTAGCCTTCAAATCGTTCAACTCTTCATTTATCGTCGCAGACATTAAGAATGTTTGCAAGTTCTTCTTTATGGGCAAGTAGGCTTCCAACTTCTTCAAGTCATCCAAGTACCCATAAGATAAAATCAAATCAACCTCATCAATAGTCAAGTTTTTCACAGTTGATAAGTCAATGATACCAGTATTGACATTTTTCTCTAAGACTTGGATTAACTTTGCTGGGGTTGACACAATAATTTCTGGTTTGTTGATTAACAAGGAGTTCAAGACCTGATCATTCAAGTTTGAAGATAAGTTGATTGCATTCATGTTGGTATTGTTGAAAGCTAACAACGACTCGATAAACTTGAAAACTTGGTTTGATAACTCTCTTGTTGGAACCAATATTATGCTCTTAACTGCATGCACCTGTTGGTCACCTTCGACTAAGATATTATTTATAATGGGAATCGAGTATGCTGCTGTCTTTCCGGACCCGGTAGATGCCTTCGCTATTATATCTCTCTTCTCATCCAATGCCAACGGGATGGCACTGGATTGAATTAAAGTTGGTTTCTCAAAACCTAGTTGATCAATAGCTTGCAACAATCTTGGGTCTAAATTAAAAGAATCCCATGATGTTGATTCATCTATATATGTTGCAGAAGCTGCCACTTTATCTGACATCGATATCGTAATTCAATAAAGCTTGAGATGAGCTTCCGTGACTACTATATCTAGTGAAAAAAATGATTCTGCTCATCTTGCGGCCCAAAGTCCTGTCTTGACAATATGCAGGAAATTGCATGGAGTTATACGAGACTTCCTGTAACTCTGTTTGTGCACAGTACTATGATTAGGTTGTAATTCACTTGTCTAGTATGTACATTGATATAACCAATGTTTATGGTTATGTTCCTTCACTTTTATTTTTATCCATGCTATTTTATTTGTCAAATTTGTTGGTTTTCTAACAGATTTTGAGAAAAGTCAAATGAGTAAGTCCTTCAGGGTTGTTAACCATGATTGAATAAGTACTATACTTGTGAAACATACAATAAAATAGTTATATTGATAATTAATAATGCAACAATTATTATACTGTTTTTAGACTTAGATATATTTATATTTGTTGTATACAAATATCTATTAGAAATAATTGTTGAGGTTCGGATCTTTTAGTTGCAAAATAAACCATACAGAATACATAAAATCACTAATCATCCAAATATGCATAGAAATTAATACCATTTTATGATCTTCAAAATGCCAAAGTGTCCAGTTATTTTAAATTCCAGGGTTATATTCTATTAATAACAGAGCAGATAAAAGAAGGGAAAAGAACAAAAAAAAAGAAAGCCCGATACGGGGGTCGAACCCGTAACCTTTTGATACCTTTGTAGCGCTATTAGTGACTTTTAAGAGTCAAACGCTCTACCGATTGAGCTAACCAGGCAGTTCTTAATTCTTAATTTTTGCGCAATATTCATGATGAGCTTTGATTACTTTAAAATACAATGTATCAATCAAGTTAGAGGAGAAATGCGCCATAGTCAGCTATTCTTACTGTTCTTCACTGGTGTCCTAAGTCAGAAATCAAGTCAGTGAATTAAAGCATACAATTTTTAGAATTCTTCTCGGTTATTTTGGACAAGGGACTGTGATTGCGTCATCGCTTTCTAATATCCAAAAAACAAGGTCTTTCCCAGCCATTAGATGTTAATTGGAAACAAAAATGTGGTATAAAAGTAGCCAGTTAGAAAGGTGGGTTTTAGTGTTGTCAAAACAGAATAATTATTTCAACTTTGACAATGGGCGTGTGGCGTAGTTGGTAGCGCGTCTGCCTTGCAAGCAGAAGGTCATTGGTTCGATTCCGATCTCGTCCATTTTTTTACTATTTACAAATCCAGTAGACATACAGAACGCAATAGCCAAAGCTATCAAAGCTTAGGTATATTGATTCTTTATTTATATAAAGTTATGCATTAATTATTGTTGTCTAATCCTGCAGAGTTTCCGGAATCGTTGGGTCTATAAGAAACTGCTTCATAAGTTAAGCTGTCTTCGCTTGGGATAGATGAATCATTCTTTGCCTCAGCAGAAACAACCATTTCCAACGGTGACCATTGAGGAGGCGCACTTGCAGGAGTTGTACTGGAAGCTGGATTAGAAACAAGGGCGGGAGTTTCTACCGAGGAATTTGTTGATTTATCTGATTTTGCTCTTCTCATCTCCTGACTTGTCATTTTTGGTGCTCCTTTTGGAATGAATGTCGTTCTGCTAGAATTATCTTGACTAGCTTTAAACTGGTGATTTGCGTTGGAAGTGTTCATAGGTCTGATAGAAGCACTAGATTGTCGCCTCATTCCTGACTGTGATTCAAAATCAATCGGTACCGCAGGTCCTGTTCGGGAAACTGATGACTGACGGCGTGTCAAAACTCGTCTTATCAGTTGACCAATAAATTCCGCTGAGGTATCTTCCTCAAAGTTGGGATCCATCGAAGAAGACGTCTCATCATTATTTCTAGACCGACCAGTAGCAATGGTGAGATCTTTCTCCAGGGGCGCACCCATCCCTTGCACAGGAAACACATTCAGCGGTGATCTCTTTTGCCGTACCAGTGATCTCATGCTATAACCAGTCATCTTGGTGTTGGAATGATACAACTCAGACAGTGGCCTAAATTCTGGAACATATGTATCTGTATTCTCAACTTCTTTTTCAAGCATGGGTCTAGGTTCATAGTCAGCTCTGGATCTTGTTCTAGTGATCACAACCCTCGAGTCCATATTAAGCTCAGGTTGTTCGTCTCTGACATCATACTTTGGTAAGTCAAGTTTTGCTTGATCTCTTTCAACAACAATAATATGAAGATACCAAGTAATTACAATGCCGAAAAATGAACCACCAATTATATTCCCAATTGCACCTGGTAAGAAAATTTTCCATGCCACTTTCCCAACCAGAATTGGAGCCCCATTAATCAATCCAATAACCAACATATACATATCGGCAACTGAGTGTGTGAATCCCATTGAAACAAATGTGAAGACGGGGATTCCCATCATTAAAAGTTTAACGTGGGTAGGCTTTGCCATAAGCTGTAAGTAAATACCTAACGCAGCGAAAAAGTTACCTGCAATACCTTTAATCATTGTCTCCACAAACGAGAAACTTGCCTTTGTCATGAGAATATCAACAGATCCGTCTTTATATAATTGCAGTCGGGTGACGTCGGAATAGTTGCAAATTATATATGCAACAAAAATATTCCCTACCAAGTTAAACCACCAGCTAACAAGCCAACTTATAGCAAGGTCTAGAAATG
This sequence comes from Teunomyces lycoperdinae, assembly GCA_030574955.1. Lineage (NCBI taxonomy): Eukaryota > Fungi > Ascomycota > Pichiomycetes > Serinales > Debaryomycetaceae > Teunomyces > Teunomyces lycoperdinae. The sequence goes on from JAJMFY010000013.1 coordinate 132,789, forward strand.
ATACGGCTCCTCTGCAGACTCCGGTACTAAAATAGAGGACATTGGCATTGAATAAGTCCACACCCATGACGACAACATAGAATAATCCGATGGGATATAGAAGTCCTTGAAGTAATCGGATAACACCAGGGTTATCCTGAAATATTTGCGGACAATCTGACTGGGCTAGATCGTAGAGCATACCTCCTGAGCTGAAAAGTATCCCCCCAATAAATGAGTTGATGATAAGAGTATCAATGCGAAGACGGGATTTTTTCATGGCAGTAGCTATGACTGCTAATGCCGCCTCATGAGGAGTCAAATATAAGTCATCGTTAGCCATAATAGTTCAGATCAGTTGAATGTCTGCGAATGGTTGTTGAAGTATCTTAAACAGGATGATGCGATAGTGAGTTGTGGTTTTGCCAATTATCAAAAAAAATAATTCGCGCGGTTCGGCAGTGAAACAAAAATTGCCTTTGGTGCAGTTGCATCCTACATTTCCTGTTATAGCTCGAAAGGATGATCCAGGGAAAATAAAGGGCTTTCCGATAGATTTAGCTGAAAATCTTCCGTGGATGCTGTATCTCCTATTTCTGTTGCCGAATCTCGATTTTCAGAGACTTGAGGCTCAAGTTTACCTGTCATTGTAGGCTTCTTAGCCGAAAGTTTTGCCTGCTTAATGAGTTCGCGAAATTCCTGATGGTACGCGCGCACCCATTCTGTCGCCAGAAAGTTCTTATCGGTGATAGACCTGTTACTGAGTGCATCTCTTGATGAAAATAGCGTGGCAGAACTGCTTGTAAATGCCAGGTGTGACAACTCCCATTGATTTAGCTTCTGTTTGAGTAGCTTTTTAGATATAGGCCTATTGCTGTCAAGGTTAGAGTTGTACAACACATAGTAGTGGTTGTAGCGGAGCTCAAGTTGGACCCGAGTACCTTGAACTGGTAACTCGAGAGCAGAAAGCTTTTCCTTAAGTTTTGGTGTGGTCAATGACAGAAAGTCAAGTTTTGATAGCTTCTTGGCATCGCTACTTCGTGTAGATTCGTAAAGTTGTTTATGACCTCCATGTTCTAATCCCGTTGGCCTTTTGGGCTTATCGACCTTCTTGAAAAATGAAGCTATACCCGACAGAGTTGCGGGCCTTTTCTTCCGTCTTTTACCACTCAAACAGTCATCTATATGAGATATTTGTAGCGTCTCAGCGGTCATCATCTCGGAACAAACAGGACATTCAACGAGATCAGGACGTTGTCGTTTAACCTCTTGAACGGATACATCAATTACATCATCTTCTAATTCTCTTTTGGGACTATTAACGTTATTATGGGTAGTCACATCGATTGTTTGAGCTGGCGACGGCGATATTGACAGTGTAGGCACCAGTGAAATGTCTTTTAGTAGGTCGAATAGATGGGGACGAAGACGCGAATAACACGCAACAATTTCATCCAACAAGATATCACGTCGCAAGTTACTTTCAAATAATTCTGTCTTGCACAATGGACACATATTATTCTCCAACAAGTACTCTCGTATGCAATGAGAACAGAACGTATGGTTGCAACTCGTTATCACTGGTGCCTTGAAAAACTCCTTACAAATATAGCACCGTTGTAAAGACTCGAGTTCTGAAACATTTGGCAACTTAGTAGATCTCCAATCAGATGTATCGGTAATTCTCTCTAGGTTCCGGTTAAATGGATTAGAAATCATGTTCAGATCGCCACTTGTTCGTGATGCGATATAAATTGTACCGAAAATAAAATATGCAGTAGTGAATTACCAACCATACATAACTATTCTAATTATAACTCATCATGCTCACGTGCTTTCGACATAGAATCAGTAGCACTAGCTTTCTCTCTTTCAATACCCTCTGGTAACAGTGTCACAGAACTAACTGGAATAACAGTCTCAGGTTCTTCCAATATCAGATCTGATTCCACCTCCACCACTTCAATCACAGTCTCAGGTTCTTCCAATATCAGATCTGATTCCACCTCCACCACTTCAATCACAGTCTCAGGTTCTTCCAATATCAGATCTGATTCCACCTCCACCACTTCAATCACAGTCTCAGGTTCTTCCAATATCAGATCTGATTCCACCTCCACCACTTCAATCACAGTCTTAGTTTCTGGATCAGATCTTGTGTCGGAGGTAACGGCTAATGTGGCACTTGTTTCTTCCCCAACTAATATTTCTAGCCTATTCGAAGAAGAAGGGGTAGTAGTGGTAGTCGAAGGTTCCTCTGACGTAGAAGCGACCTTTATTGAGCCAATTGATGCCTGTTCCGATGAAGAAGATACACTAGGAACAAATTCAATAGAATTATCATGTTCAACAATGGACAGGGGTTCCTCAGCAGACGACTTTTCTCCCTCTTTAGACAAAGTTGTTGGTTGAGCTACATGTTCAACCACAGATTCGGCACGAGACCGCTCAATTGTCGTTTCTTCCTTAGGTTCTACCAGCAATTCTTCATATACAGCCTTGTCCGATGAAGGTGGCTGTTTGGTGACGGATGAAGCCTCTTCAAGAGATGTTCCTGTTTCAGCAACAGCTTCTTGAGATGAGATTTCAGTTGAAACAGATAGAGCAACATTTTCAGTCACCAGACTTGTTTGAGTAGAAATGATGCTTGGTTCAGTGGCAGTTTCTGCTATGTCAATCACTGGTTCCTCAGGCTGCACTAGAGTTTCATGGTGAGGTTCGGGGACAGTATGAGATTCTGTGCCCACACTTTCAGTATCAGATCCAACAGTTGATTCAGAAACAGGTTCAACAGTTGATTCATTTATAACTTCCTTGGAAGTAGCCAATTTTTCACTCACAGACCTTGTTTCGACTTTTTCAGGTTCCTCTACAAATTCAGCAACCTGTGAAGAAGTAACCGATAAGATGTCACTGACTGAGCTAGAAACCACATCGGTGGTTTCGTTTTGACTATATTCTGCCTTTGTGGTCTCATAAGGGGATTCTTGAAGTACCGGTGAAGAACCTACTTGCATTGTTTTGGTTACCACTGCAATATAGTCCTTGCTATCAAAAAAGGATTCGGAATTGAAGTCTTCCTTCTTGGTCTCTTCATTAATATCTCTAGTCACTTGCTTGATTTCAAGATGATCAGAAATTGTCCCTTGCGCATTAAATGAAGAAGTAGCCTCAGTTGAGGTTTTTTCAGCTTCTGCAATCGAGCTAGTTATGGAACTCTCACCCTCTTCAGTCAAAACTTGGGAAGAGGTGTCCGACCAAGACTCGACCTTGGAGTAACCCATAGAAATGGATTCTGTCTTAGCAAGTTGAGGATCAATCTTTTGCTTTACCAAAGAGTATCCTAATTCAGCATAGGTGAAGGCACGATGGTATCCAACTTCAGCGTACCCCAAACCAATCTCGGCATACCTATAACCAATTTTACCGTACTCCACTCCGTATTCAGTAGCATATTTCTTTGAAATTTCCAAATATTCTTCAAGCTGGCCTGTCTCATGGCCCTTTTGCAAGATTACCGCTAAAGCGCCAATAAGCAAGATTGTAAATAAGTATTGGAATATGCTACCCAAAGTAGATTTCCCGTAAGAGAAATTCTCGGGGATTTTAAACACATGAAGTGTGTTAGCAGCACTACCAGTAGCAAGCTTAGTTCCGTTTGGAGAAAAAGCTACACTAGTAATGGCGAATGCATGTAACTTCTTGAAAGTCTTGATTGGTTTCAAGGTAGCGAGGTTAATCAAAGAGACGGACAAATCGTTACCAGCCACAGCAATCAAATTCTGTTGGGTTGAGACATCCATAGAGACAATATTGTTAAAGGATTTCGAAATTATGTTCTTTTTGGTTATTTTTTGTTGACGGAGTGAGTACTTTAACAAAACAGCTCCTTTGGTACCAACCAAACTGGCCGCAATCAAGACATTGTCATTGTCTATAAACCTGACCTTGGACAAGATGTATGAATTCAACTCCTTGGAAACAACGGGGTGGTTATTCGTTGTCTCCAAGAGGCTGGCAGTAGTTGTTGAGATTGTTCCGATGGAGGAGCCAGTGACGTAACAGAGGGTCTGGCCATCATCGAATGGGTTCAACTGAAAGTCTCTAATATCAACATCGGTAGAAGGCTTGTATTTCTGGACAAGTTCCAAGGAATCAGGATTAAAGATAAAAATTTGAGATGGAGAGGTGGAGGTCATCAAGCAACCAACGGAGTTTGAGGGCGACAAGCGGATGATTTTGGGGTAATCTTCGGTATCACCGGATATATCTTCCTCCAATTGGGCTGCATCGACAAATCTCAAGTGTTCATCGTTGCTGAAAACATACTTTCTCAAGTTGTTGTTGATATTCATTGACTTAATAAGTTGAGCAGACTGATTGCAACCAACAAAAACCGAGTACTTATTAACGTCATCGTCAAAAATCTTGGCCGTATCCAAACACTGAGGAGAGTCCTCATTGGAGGGCAATGTGATTTCTCTAAATTTCTGTAATCTTCTTTTGGGATCACTCACTTTGAAGCTGCACTTCATTGCAGTAATTTTGTTGGGAATCCCATTATTCCCTTCACCACCACCACCAGCTAACAAAACTGTTTTGTTGTTAATGAACTTGGTGGCAAGGACTGGGTATCCAACGTCTATAAATGCAGATTCCTTGAGGGACATGAATTCAGAATTGGTAAATAACAACGAAGAGACTAAACTTTGTCGCCCGCGCGATCAACCTGGTACAGACCAAGTCGTGCGCACGGACAAGAACAAGCATAAGCACAAACACAAGCACAAGCACAAGTCTGGACCAAAATCCAAATGGAGGATAAGAGCTTGTTGTCAATTCTGTCTCATGTTGTGCATGGATATGTTGGTAATAGAGCTACAGTTTTTCCTTTACAGTATAGTGGCTGGGACGTGGATGCGGTGAATACCACCAACTACTCAAATCATCCTGGATATGGTAGATTTGAAGGTAAGGCTACGAGTCCTGAATTGATCACCGAGTTGATGGAGGGCCTTCAGCAGATAATGGAGTTCAAGTATGATGTTATACTAACGGGATATGCACCAAGTGCAGCGATCTTGGAGGTTGTTCATGACCATTTAGTTCCTCTCTTCGACCTGAAATCAACCTCACCGCCAGTTTGGGTAGTAGATCCAGCTATGGGCGACAACGGACGATTGTATGTGCCAGAAAATGTGTTTGCTGCTTATAAGAAACTTCTTAGTACAGGTTACGTGACATTGACAACTCCAAACCAGTTTGAATTTGAAATCTTAACTGGAGCCACTCTTGACTCATGGGACAGTGTGGCCACAGCCCTCCGTGAGTTTCACTCCACTTACAAAGTTCCCTACATTGTTATTTCATCGATCAGGATTGAAGGGAAGTTATACGGTATCGGCTATGATGCGTCAGCCAACTCGATCTTTGCGATTGCGATCGACGAACTTCCCTGTGGCTTCAGTGGATGTGGTGACTTATTTACCGCGCTAATCATCGATGGATTCTACAAGCGCCGGATACTCGATAGTTACGTTCTAGGCAATGCATTGAAGATCTTGCATAATATCTTGGCTGCAAGCTACGCTGTCGAATCAGAAGATGGTACCGAGCCAACCTACATTAAAGATATCCGTGTTGTCGCTCTGCGCCGTTTCTTATCGGTGGAATATGAGATAAATGATGTAATCTATATATAAGGAACATTATCATATGATCGCTACGCCCCACCCAGCCTTTAATTCTATTCTTTTAATTTATTTGCAGGTTTTCTGGTATTGTGAATTTCTCAATTCTTATCGTACCGGAAGACTGTCTGCAAATCTATAGTGCGTCACGAAAAGATAACGATCTGCTACTCTTCATCATGATCAACGAGAAACTGCACATCACTCGGCTGTGGTCACTAGTGGTACGATGCTGGATACCTACATTCATCACTACCGCCTTCCTTTACCTATGGTTTTGGTCCCGTTATTCCCATGACGGCTACCTGTTGTTACTCCTGGCACCGCCACCGCCACAGAACCCACCTATATCAACAAGGTTCTCTCTTAAACACATATGTCACCATGGAACCAATGCAAAAACCGATAGTACCAGCAGTAAGTGGTTGGATATCACATCACTGTATTTGGCAAAACATGCTTCATTTTTTGAAAACATCCATAAACGCGATGAGATCCCCGACTCGAACAACTTGGAATCCGTTTATTCGCAGTGGGACTGGCCTGAAGTATTTGCCAATGAGAATCCGTTTACAATATCCTTACCCATCAAAGAAGCAGCAAAGCCTGGAAAGACCGTAAGACTTAAGGAAAGGCACACACCGGGTTTCATTGATTCATACTTGAAGTATACTCTCCAAGTTAAGGGTAATCCGCATCTCTTAGACATGATTAACCTTGAATGGGACCCAGAAGAAGAGATCCCTGTCCCAGACATGTCAGACCGCGATACGATTATATCACTTGCCACAATATCCTCAAATGCATATGTACGGTTTCCCAAAAACGAAGATGAAAAGAATAAACTGGACTGGATAGATGTAGGAGGATGGGAACCCGATACAGAACACGAAGATCTTAATTTTGGCTGGGAAGATACTGGATTGCGGGGCCATATATTCGTTAGCGATGATAACAAAACAGTGGTCATTGGTTTCAAGGGCACGTCTGGTGCAGTATTACCAGGAGGAGGCAGCGATGAAACAGCAGGAAATGACAAGACTAATGACAACTTACTATTTTCATGCTGCTGCGCACGAGTAGGATACATGTGGACAACAGTGTGTGACTGCTACGAAAAGACGTACACCTGTAACCAAGACTGCCTAGAGAAAGAATTGATGCGCAAGGATAGGTATTACCAGGCGGCATTGGAAATCTACCGAAACGTCACTGCATTGTATCCACCAGAGACAACGAATATCTGGGTTACCGGTCATTCTCTCGGGGGCTCGATTGCATCACTTGTTGGAAGAACTTATGGTTTACCTGTAGTCGCATTTGAAGCGCCTGGCGAGATGTTGGCAACTAAGAGACTCCATTTACCGCAGCCACCTGGACTTCCACGCCACATGGAGAATATTTGGCATGTTGGAAATACGGCTGATCCAATTTACATGGGTGTGTGCAATGGTGCAAGCTCTTCGTGTAATGTTGGAGGATATGCCATGGAGACTGCTTGTCATACCGGTTATCAATGTGTGTACGATGTTGTTACTGATTTGGGATGGCGAGTCAACTTGTTGAACCATCGGATCCATACCGTTATTGATGATATCATTTTGGCTTATAACGAAACTGCCAAATGTGTGGAACAACCACCTTGTCAGGACTGTTTTAATTGGCGCTTTACCAGTAGGGACGATGATGAGGATGATGAGCCGATATTGCCCAATCCATTACTACCGGGAAAGAATAAGACTACTAGAAGTAAGATATTGAGTAGCATTAGTAGTGCAAGCTCTCAAAGTACTTCAACAAATACGAACCCTATTGCTACAATGACAAAAACGGTCAAGACCGCTACAACCAGCACCAGTACCAGTACGAGTACTGAGAAACCACAGAAGTGCTTGGAGAGAACGTGGTATGGATGGTGCTTGAAATGGGGCGATGATGACCGTGACGACAATGAATAAAGAAACAAATACAAACACACATGGATATATAGGAAGGATGCACAGAAATAGACTATGTTGAGGATGAAATTCAGCCCAGTATGCTAAGCTATTTTTAGCGAGTGGACGAGCAAGGCTGGTGCTACAGGCAAGGCTAGCGAAGTGCAGGCGGGACGTGAGTAAATCTCAGCCGCAAGCAATCGAACAAACAAGTGACTTTGGTAATATACACGTCCACTGACAGCCACTTAAACGCACGGTTTACAGCCTGATGACCAATGTAGCAATCAGAGATATATACGATGCAGCAAATGGAATTTCGTTTCCTTCTGGGGTTGCCTGTGACGATTGCAGCCGCTTGATTTTTCTTTTGCTATTTCCTATTTGGGCCGGATTGAATGACTTTTAGTAACGAAAAAGTCTCTGTTTGGAAAACATCCAAATTAGGAAGGATATGTGCAGTCGCACATATAAGCAAAAAAAAAACACCTAGCCATCATCTAAACAAAGTGCGAGGTTATAATATAAGCCAACTTTCTCAGGTTTCGAACTTCAGTTAGAAAGTCACTGAACCTATCTCTTTTTTTTTTGCAAAAAACCTACAGAAATGAAGATTATTTTGACGTTCTTCAACTTGTTCTTCTTAGCGGGCACTACATTGCTCTTGCTATTCACGGTTTTGGCTGGGTCCTCAAACCACACCCCCTTGAACAAATTCTACTGGTTATCTGCTGATACCTCGAGCATTCCAGGTGCTTTCCAGGAATCTGCCTGGACTTTCTGGGGTGTCTGTCAAAAGAATGAATTCTCCAATTGTATTTTGGGTCCTGCTTTTGCCATCTCCCCTAAAGACAACTTTGGAACCGAGGAAAATGTGCCAAAGGACTTTATTGCTAACAGGGACACTTACTACTACTTGTCAAGATTCTCATTTGCTTTCACCTTGGTCTCTCTTGCTTTTGTTGGATTTGCATTCATCTTCAGTTTGTTGGGATTCTGCATCGAATTGGTTGACAAGGTAGTTATTGTATTGGTTTCTATTGGCTTGTTATTTTTGGCTGGATTTGCTGCATTTCAAACCGGTGTCGTTGTTCTTGCCAGAAACGCTTTCCGTGATGCTGGATTATCCGCTCATATTGGAGTCAAGGCCTTGGCTATTACTTGGGCTTCCTTTACTTGTCTCTTGCTTGTTTGGATTAACACCTTCTCCTCCAACATTGTTAACTCATACAGAAAGTATTATGCCACCGTCAAGGCTAACAATGGAGGATACTACAATGAAGGCGCTGCTCCGGCTGCAGCTACTGTTGCTGGAGGTGACCAATCTTCATTCACCAGATCTACTCCAGCCGAACCAAAGCCAGAAGACAATGGTGGAATTAGATTCTTCAAGATTAAGAGAAACCACAAGGTTTCCGATGACGAAAGCGTCTAATGCTAATCAATATACCCAAGTTTTATTTTCCCTTAATAGCAAAGGCCCAATAAAAAATAAAATGCATTGGTCCACTTCAAATATCGGAAGCGGAAAGCATAGACACAAGATGTCCTTTCAACTCCTTCTTTATCGATAATTTTTACTTTCTATAATGATATTGTTTTGTAAATGTACTAGAATAACACACAGTAGTTGTAATGTTCGATGTCGATAATTCCATGTCTTCGAGGGTGATGAAAACCGGCAACACGTATGCGGGGGCAAGTGCTCGTGGCGAGTAAGTGCTCATAGCCATTCGTTAATAGTGAGCTTACGACGCAGCAAGTTACAAATACAATTTCAACCTTGTAAAATAGATTTTTTCTATAGACTAGACTGTGTTTCTGGAAGCAGGTAGACACGACGGTGGACCAAACACGATACTTCCAACTAACGTTTCCATGTAAGGAACCCTTTACCTGTAGATTCCCCACCCCGCGGATTCCGAGAAAAATGCCGTCAGTAGTTGCTCACCACAGAATGAATTCTTTTTTTTCGGAGAGACCTAAACAATGATGTCATGGTTCCAGTATGTTGCATCTAATGCGCAGCGGGAGACATGTCCCAATTACAACATCGACTAAACAACCGGCTCGCGCCATCCAAAGACCCGCCAAGTCTTAGAAAGAAAGGAAAGAATAGTACCAAGTTTGTAACATTCTATTTAGTGTTTAAAGGGGCAAGGAATCTCCTCTCTACGCTTACAAAACGCCCTGTGCCTGAAGTCCCCACTTACGTATAATCTATACCACGGGGGAAAATATGTAGCAGAATAATAAATTGGGTGCGATACACGACACAAAAGTACACTTTCATCCCGCTAATCTCGCAACCGACCCTCGAAAAAACTGAGCAGACCTTGCAGAATTTCTCTATTTCATTATCTTCCTGTTAATACCCACACTGTTTAGACTCGTCTCTACCAATCATCACCTTCGTGACACATTTCATTGTATCTCCTCACTAAATACTACATTACAGTTGACTGACGTTTCTACTGGCGGAATTATTTTTTAAATTTTTTTTAAATACCCGGCTCACCCTCTTCTGTAACCACATTGGCCACCTTATTCTTTCAACAGTTTCCATTTGTACCTACTATAAAATGAGAGTTGGCAACGAGAAAGCTGGCCACTCCTTTAGGAACTTGTTTAAGAAGGAGTCTACACCGCCTGCAGCGGGCGACTCAGACGTGTCAACTTCAAGCTCCCATACGGGACTCTCTAAGATATTCCACCACAACAACCATACACCAGAAAAACCAGAAAAATTATCAAGGACACCCTCTATTATGTCTCTCAAGAGATCTAGCACCAATCCAGGTCAGTTGAAACGCAATGTTAGTGATGGACATCGTCATCACAACTCGCACCAGAAACAATCTGCCCCCACTCAAAAGGAACCGAGAAAGCTTTCGAAGGCTGAGACGGTTGCTCATTTACAATCAATAGCTAACAAGAACGCTGCTAGATGCCAACTTAAGGCAGCACACGGAGACATTAATCCACCATCGGCCTCAGGAACTCACCATGGCGACAAGATTGTGTACAACCCATATGGATTGAACAAAAATACTGCACAGGAAATGCCCAAGAACACTAGTTTCTACCTTTCAGGTGTAAATGATGGCCAAAGAGTATTGGCTAATCCAGTGGCCAACCCTAACGATTATCTCCCAGATGATTTGAAACAGGAACACGTGAATTTGTTTGAAGATTTTGAACTCGATGTATCGACTAAGAAATTAGGCGATGGTGGCTCTTCAGACGTTCGAATAATCAATGCGATTAACAAAAAGCGCCAGCTATACGCTTTGAAGAAATTCACCCTTTTGTCAAAGGAGACTGACGAGGATTTCTACCAGCGAGTCACCAAGGAGTACATCATTTCGAGGAAAATTGCCAATTCTAGACATGTATGTAACACTTTAGGATTATTAAGACTTCAATCCCACCAATCCATAACCCGTGGTTGGGGAATAGTCTTAGAATTCTGTGCTGGGGGTGATTTGTTCGGAATTATTACGAAGCCAGGGTGGAAGCGTCAACCATTAAACGAGAAATACTGTATTTTTAGACAAATTGCTTATGGTGTCAAATATTTGCATGATATGGATATCGTTCACCGTGACTTGAAACCGGAAAACGTTTTGGTCGATGCTAACGGTGTGGCTAAATTGTGTGACTTTGGTGTTAGTGATTTTGGCCATGAAGTACCAGAAGACTTTTCGTCTCCAGTCAAGACTCACCATATGTACATTGGATCTCCACCTTACTCACCTCCTGAGGTCATGAATCTCAAAGAGAAATCTTCACTGGAAGCAAAGAACTTTCCGTACGATCCATTCAAAATGGATTGTTGGGGGTTGGGAATGTTGTTGTTCTGTATTGTGTATGGTTCATTACCATTCCAACAAGCATCAAGTATGGACCACTCTTACAGAGACTATAAGTTCAATCATGACAGATATTGTTCGGACCATCCCAACTTCAAACACGGGAATGATCATAGCAAAGGGCCGGGTCTGGAATTTAAATGGGCTGCACAATTTCAGTCAAGCGGCGCATCACGGGTTGCTTGGAAACTCTGCGATCCTTCAGAAACTAATAGATACACGTTAGAGAAGTTATTCTCTGATCCATGGTTTACCAGCTTGGAAATGTGCTTGTATGAGCATCCCGATCAGGATGTGAATCCATTTGTGTTACCTGGTACTGGCGAGAAGATTAGCTCGAACCAGTCATCCGTTCCAAGTTCAAGGGCCCCATCTAGAAGAGCAACTATATCACAGCATCAAGGAGATGACTCAGATGTTTCCATTACGACGCCATTTAGAAGTATGCTTGATTTATCGGTGTCAACACCAGACGCTGCTAATAAGGAGGGACCAAAGGACAAGGATGAGACTAAGGACTCAGATTCTGTTCATTCCGCTTCGTCTTTATCACATTCGCCATTGCAATTGCAGAAGGATCATTTCTTTAACACCAGTACGTCATCTATTGATTCGACCGGCGAATTCAAAGTCAGATCAATGTTGGATGATGTTAAGGTAAATTTGCCTGCCGTAGCAGAAGCACCTGCCGCGGAATGGTCTGCTTTGGACCAGGAGAACAGAGAAGAAAGCAGCGACAAAGAAATCAAGTCTCAACAGAAACCAGCAGAATCCCCAAAACACACTCCTCATGAGGATGAGTGCAAGCCTTTGACACCGCTGCATGGCGAACGTGTTTTGCGGTCAAGTTCCGACTTGAAGTTGGAAGCCAATGGGATGTGTGAACTTGGATATAAGATTAAAAAGCATCACCATACTGAAGTGAGTTCTGTCGCTTATCAAGGTAGTGTTAGAAGAAGATAGATGCAAAGCTATACAAGTTTTGATTATAACGATAGATACGAAAATCTTACACTGGGTAGTGAATATATCTATAAATATATATATAGTTATATCAATACATGTAAAAATTACTGCATTTGTGCAACTAACGGCAATGCATTTTCTTGGTATGGGCTATGTGATAAAACAATGCATATGAAAATCATTCACGACACCTCGCAAGTGTGTCTACTGTTATATTGGTCTGTCAGGATTAACTCTGAGACCTCCTACTTTTACAATTTGTAGTGATGAAGTTGTAGTTTTAACGTAAATGTACATTGGATTAATACATACTTCTGTTTTATGTAATGGATTATGTTCTAGAACACTCTTAAGCTTCCAAAGCAACTCTACCCTTAGGGTTGGTGACCTTGACACCGAGCTTCTTAGCCTTAGCAACAATTTCAACTCTGTTTCTAGCGGAGATGTTGTGGGCAATTTCAGCAGCGTAGGTCTTGGTGTGCAATAAAAGGACATCCAAGTCCTTCAAGTTTCTGACCAAGAAAGCCTTGTGGCCGGATGGCATCAAGTGTCTGGTCTTCTTGTTAGAACCGTAACCAATGTTTGGTTGAGGGATGGTACCTCTGAATCTTCTTCTGACACAAGAGTCAATACCCTTTTGCTTTCTCCAGTTTTCAGCAACACGGTGGTATCTATCAGAGTGGTGTCTCTTAAACTTCTTGTTGTACTTCTTGACAATCTTTGGGTGTGGTAACGAAGCAGCCACTAAATCGTTAGTAAGTCATTCTATTCAAATTATTACCAATGCACAGTATTCTGGAATATCCCTTTCAATGCCTTAAATGTGGTATCCAATATACTCCACTGGTATTGATATCTACCTGCTTATAGCAAGGCATAACTTCATTACATACTTTTGATCTTGTAGTATTAAAAGAAAAAGATTACAGGGATCTCGTTAATTTTTTTGTATAAGCTATAGAAAATTTTTCATTTTCCAGCATACAATCACGCTTCATTTATGTACAGGAATTGATAGTCAATGCCAATCGTTTCTAATAGTGCGGTACAGGTCAAGATGAGTGTGTGCATATAGCAAATGTCGTGTATATATACTGTTTACCATTTTGTGAAACTGAATGTGCAAAAAGATAAACTAGGTTAGAGCCCTAACAATACACACGTGACAATAACAAACATATTACTGAATATAGCCTCATAAAATTTAGCTGCTAAAATAGTCTTTCATATAAACATTGTGGATGCAGTATAAAGATACATAACAGATATACTTGATACGAGAGACACATTGATAATAAATTATATCAAGGGAATTAGTGGTAACCTAGCATAATCTGGAATGTTATTATCAGATAAGCTACTTTACTATATTTGCTTCATTTTTGTGGGCTGGATAACGGGCTGGTACCTTATCTACCTTGCTACTGGATTTCATCTTACTTCCGTGACCATAAATAATGGGTTCCAATTCAATGGCGTAACACTCACTACAAAGAGGCTCAGCCTAACAATAAGGTCCTTCCGGTTTCGACTTTGGGGAAATACTCGGAAACTAATTGTTGATGGTGTACATATCACTTTGCGGAGTGGACCCTTACAAAAATCCAAAAACAAGAAATCCAATGAGGCACTACCAACCCAAAAATTTATTGTGTTACCCAAGAATTGGCTAGCAAGATGTATTGTTCGTCTTCTTATACGTCAAATATCATCTTTCGAAACTGAAATCCGAAGTGCTACATTCTCGAATGACTTTTCCACATCAAAAGTGGAATTCCTTCAACTAAAACTATCTTCGCGGTACAGCAAGAGATACATTGACACAGTAAAGTTTAAAATCACACTATTATTCAACAGCTTGACTTATAATGTCAATTCTACGCCTGTGGTACCATTTCAAGTCTCCAACTCGAAAATTCAATTTACTTCCTCTGTCAAACTAGACAGAGGTTCCGTGGAAAACATCACAGCAAAAGCATTTGTTAACAACGTCAAAGCCTCAGCCTTTGATATTTACAAATATTACATTGATGGCAATTCTAGTAAACATTCGTCAGAATCAAAAGAGAGTCCCGAAAAGGACCAAATTTCACAGTTTAAAGAATTAACTATGCTTCATAACAGAATCCATTCCACAGTCTCAGAAGTAGCAATCCATCTAGAGAATTTGAAGATTGAAAAGATTCCGTACATTGATGCTTCAAATCACAAATCGAATACGCCATACTTCGAACCCACAAATCCTAAATCCAGTCTAGAACTTGTCATAAAATCATCGTCCTTTAATTTTTCAAAATTATACAAAGACTGTGCTGGATTCGAGGTTTTGTTTGATCCTAGAACTGATATTCCTTTTCAACTAACAACTTCCATTCAGTTACTTAAATTAAACAGTTCTAAGTTTGTTTCATTGCATAGCGGAAATTTTGGCAATAATTCTTATGAAATTCTATCAATTCCCAACTATTCGTTCACATATAAAACCAATATACTAAATCATTTGGTGCATGGCCGGGGTTTTAGGAATTGTGTTTTGGAATTATATTCTTCTGCAAGTGGTCCAATTCTTGATGTATCCACGGAACAAATCAGTGAGGTTCTCTATAATATTGCTATACTCAAAAAGTGGTTAAAATTAGAAGAGTTGAAGAAAAAACAGAATAATGATACGAGTGATGACGAGAGTGATGATGATACTGCAGTTGATATGGCCTCGAAACCAAAAGACAAATCCCATTTCTACAAAAATAAATTAATCAAACTTCTACAGGATTACTATCCTCGATTAAACATGAAGTTGGACATTGAGCAGCCAAGGTTCATTATACGACACTATAATCAGGATCAAACTATGGTACAACTATTGAACTTTTCATACTCTTTGCTAAATTTTCATTTGCTAACGACAGAATCAAGAACTTATGACGCAAAATGTAATGTGATATATCCCACTGTCAACTATTTGGAAAGATCAACATTAACTGATGTTGAAATCTCAAAGCTGATAGATTTCAAGGTTTTTAAAACTAAGAGGATTATTTTGCAATTTGATATACTACAAAACTTAAAATTCAAATCACATCTTGAGATTAATGAAGTTGAGATCAATTTATCAAAACTTGACATATTAAATGGAATAAATTCATTACTTCAAGATGTTACTTCGCTGGTCGCAGACTTTATTGGTATAGGTATTGTTAATCAGTGGTTTATTGCTGAAATTGTTCGTCTCCGCACCACACTTGATTCAAAACCTGTGACTCGAACAACTTTCAAAACCCTAGAACAAAAGTTATCGACCCATTTGCCGGACTGGCTTTTAGAGCTAAGAGCTGACATTTTTTCAATTAATTTGATTTTGGGCTCGAGATCTATCTTGATACCACGGGAAAAACTTACAAATACAGCTGAAAATGGTCTAGACAAAGATTACCTAAAGAAATTGCATAGTTTACGGTACATTCAACTTAGTTTGGAAGAAGCATCTGTGGTTTTGAAGGACAAATGTAACGATCAAGACACTGACTCCGAAAGTCTAACAGATGATCATCCAATTACTTCATCGACAACATCATCCCTGGAGACATTGAATTCTCTTGGAATGAATACTGTATACTGGGCTGTTACTACGAAAATTTCTGATTTAAAGGTCAATGCATTAACCAATTTGGAATCAAAGAAAACAAATTCAGTAATCCATGTACCTTTATTTAGGACCACAGTTTGTGCTATCAGAGAATCTGGTCGAATTAGCCTCAAAATTGACGGAGACTTTGATAGATTGTCTTTGCTGTATGACAAGTATAAATTAATGACAATTGTTGGAACTATTTATCTTGTCCGAGAGTTTGTCTTAAAACCATTGAAGATTATAAAGATAAAATTGAACTCAGATAGAAGGAAGTTTGAGAATACCAGAACTGGGACAACTGACAACGATGGGTTACCAAAAGAACTATTAAGCATTAGATTTAGGGTTAAAGAAGTTAATTCTATTTTTGAGATGGACAATGACTTCAAGCTCAAACTACAGTTATATGAGTTGTTTTTCCATTTAAATCATGGGGAAATTCAAATTACCAATCAATTCTTGAGATTATTAACCACTTCACCCTTGGTAGAAAATTTATGGTGCAGATTACTATGCATTGATTCGATCAACTGTTTGATCGACGAAGATGGTTCGCCAGATAAAGTCAAAATCTTGACGAATTCTATTCGTTTTATCCAACCTCATAGATTTGTGGTATACAAATTGTTTGATAATCTATCAATTGCAGTAAAGGCAGCTAAACATTTGGTTCTTTGTCTATTAGACGAATCGAACAAAAGTGCTCGAATCGTTCATCCGAAAGAGTCAAAAACTCCGAAACTACCAAATATCAGGTTACTTTCCAATCGATTGGGCTTTCAAATGGAAGATGATCCTTTTGAAAGTGAACTAGGAATGATATTCCAATTAGGATTGGTTGAGCAGAGAAAAAGATTAGAACAATACTCGCTTTATGAAGTCGAAATCGAATCATCCCATGTAAAAGGAGATGAGAAAATGTTTGAGAGATTACAGCACACTATCTCTAAAAGTTGGATTCGAAAGGTTAAGTCATATAAGGCAAAGTTGAGAGAAGAAGTTATTCAGAATAAGAAATATCTTTTTGGAAATGAAATTCTCATCAGTGCATCCAAAAACGAGAACATTGCACCGTACCAACAGCATGCTCCTCTTCTTTCAATTATTACAAACAAGTTTGATTTGAACATAGCCACCACCAAGTTCGACTTGAAGGACTTACCGAAATTTCTTCACAAAATTGGCCAAGGCATTCCTTTAGATTCGAAGTATTCTTTGATG
This sequence comes from Teunomyces lycoperdinae, assembly GCA_030574955.1. NCBI lineage: Eukaryota > Fungi > Ascomycota > Pichiomycetes > Serinales > Debaryomycetaceae > Teunomyces > Teunomyces lycoperdinae. The sequence goes on from JAJMFY010000013.1 coordinate 150,085, forward strand.
GTTCCAACGTTTGTCGATCTAAAATTGGACGAATTGAGAGTTCATTTACGTGATTACCCTTTACCACTATTACACGTTCCAGGAAATCAAGAGCCAAAGCCTAGCTTGCAAATGTCAGGACACTTAATAATAGCCGAGGAGTTGGTAACTACCATGGAAAACATTAGAAAAATAACCAATCCCTTATCTCTCAATTCTGATCAGACAGATGATTATTATTCCATGGTAATTGAAAAATCCTTATCAACTGTGAAATTATTCAGTGAATTGGAATGTACCTTCAGCACTCAAAAACCTAGCAGGTTTGTCTGGGGACAGTCTTACCAGTTTGGAATACAGCAGATAATGTTAAATTTTGACCAATTCTCTAAGCCACCAGTGGATCCGTCACCGAAGTTGGGATTTTGGGATAAGTTGCGACTTGTAATGCATGGTAGATGTCAAATTAAGACGTCGGAACAATTAGAAGTTGCATTCAAAGGATCTCGTGATCCTTATGACTTATTTGAAGGATCAGCCGGTTTTATTTTATCTTTTAAGAATGAGGTTTTGTGGAAAGTCAACGAAAACGATGATTCGCGATCTTTCTTTGACATATACTCGAAAAATATTAGTTGGTACATTCCAAATTATTTGGCGGCGCCATTATTCTCCTGGACAAGAGACAGTACGCAAGCAATTTGTTTGTCTTCTTCGACTGATTTTATAACATCGTGCTATGGGTATTACATGTTTAGTCAAAAAGGGGAAGGTAAAGAAGTAAATGTCGATTTACTTGAAAAGAATGTGGTTAATCTTAGTGGTGGAGTCAATTTCAAAGTTGGATTTCTATTACAAAGAGATGATGAAGGTGGAAAGAGAACTAATGAGTCTACACCGCATTATGAAGTCAGGTTGGCTAATCCAGAATACACCAAGAAGGACCATGATTCTTACAAAGGATTCAGGAGCGACTACATCCATATGGCCCTTTCTTTTAATGCTGATCAAGACACCAATCTTAATTCTATTTATCTTTCACCCAGAACTTTTGAAATGTTCTTCAAATGGTGGAAGCTTTTCGCTGGTAACATGATGTTACCGATTAGGAAAGGGGGAATGTTTGGTGAATTGAAAAGCACGAAGAAGTTTTCACAGCATTTGTTCACAAACAAGTTCGAATTTAACTTAAGGTCATTATTTATAACACATTTATATCGTGATGAGTCGTTGCATACTGCTGATAATGAACTTGAATTTGTTGGCATGAAGGCAAAGGTAGACAAATTTGTTGTTGATTTGCATCAGAGAAAGGAACAAAGAACACAGGTAAATGAAAATCTTGCTAGAGAAAAGAAGGTAATGAAAATGAACTTTAATGTTGGCGAGGTCCACCTTTCTGGTATTGATTTGAGAGTAGTTGAATCGCAGTTCAAGCAAGACCTTTATTTGGGTTCTGTTTCCCGTGAAAAGGAATTACTGAACAATATCTCTAATGGAGACTATCAATGGTTTGACATTCAAGATTACGAAGAAGCATTTGCTCCCTCGCTAAGAGATGCCCCAAGAAAGATTAGCATCCAGCCAATGATGTACTCCAAAAGATTTTCTTACATAAGAGATACACATATTGCAGAGCCAGAAAATGGAACTGAAGAAAACAGTTTTGGTGACGAGGATATTCATACCTGTTATTTAAATTCAGAAAACAATTTCCAACCTCAAATCGAGTTAATCGAAGATAGAATTAATCAGCTACAAGAACAAATTGATCTGAATAACATTCAAGCAAAATCTATTTCCCATTTGCAGAAACGTATCGAATTCCTTCGAGAAGAAATTAAACAGAACCAAAAGAGGTGGAGCAAAGACAGGCGTCAATCTAATGCTTCGAAGATTACCCTACTCGAAAAGGATGCGGAAAACTTTAACAATAAGTTCATTTTGATCAACATGTACCTCAAATGGAACGCAAAGAATCGGAATATTTTGCTAAAATATATTCATTTTGTCCAGATGAAGAGTTCGTTGCACAAATATTTGTCTCACGATTCTATTGGCACCTTGGAAAAGATCATAAGTACTGACTTTGCCAGCGATTTCCAGAGTCATATTTCTGAAAGTGGAAGACTGGTAAGTCTGTTGACTTCTCAATTTGGAGAGGAAAAAGTTACCAATTCGAAATATAGATATGAAAAGTTTGATGAAATACTCCGTCAAGTCAGGACCGATAATTTTATTTCCGAAGACTTTAGGATTGAAGTGATATCGCCACAAATTCAATTACAGAGTGACGAGACTCCCGATTCAGTCATCATTATAGCTGCTCCTAGCATAGATGCCAAAATTGTTTCAGTTAAGGAGCACTCGGAAGACAGCTTGATAGAAAATTCTAGGGTATTAGAATCAAGATATGGAGTTATGCTAAAAGATTCTAGCGTCTTTGTTTTACATAAAGATGACTTAGCAAATTCAGATAAACTAATCTTGAACAAGTATTCATATGGCTCGAAGTCAAATTGGCCACCTTGGTTAGGAATTGAAGTCTGCAAGAGCGGATTATGGGCTGGCGAAGATAAGCTATTAATGGAAAAGACACCCATTGTGTTCATTTATGAAAAGTTCATGCCACTAGGTAGCAGGCTTTCTCGAGTTAATAATTCAGACGATGAAAGTTCGATGACTGAAGAATATTCTGGTGAGGAGGCACAAGTTATTGACAGGTTGCATATTGATATTCCGAGATTGGTTATTTCATGCACCTCCAAGCAGTACCTAACATTGTTTTCGATCATTGTCAATTTATTATTCTACACCGAACCAATGAGCAAAAAGTTGACAGAAAAGTTGGATAAATTGAAATTCTCGATTGACTTTCAAGATGTTGGCCTAATACATGATCGGGTGGTGAGACTTCAGAAATATTACCGTACTATTGAGGGGTTATCGCATAATTATGGATTCAGACAGGGTACCCTTTCTAACGAAAGTTTAAATGATTACTTATCCATTAGTCTCGAAAAGGAGGAGACTCTTACTGAAATTTTTTTATTAATGCAAAGTATTTTAACGGGAGATATACATCTAGACTCCTCAAGTCATCCTAAGGCATATTGGCACATTGGAACTGACGAAATAATTATGCATCTTCTTGAAGATGATCGAAAACCTATACTCGATATAGCTTTGGCTAACGGTACATTCAAAAGGGCAATTAATGAGAATGACTCTAATGTAAATAAGTTACAAATTGGGATGATGCAAGTTTTTAATCTCTTGCATGAAGCAAGGGATCCTTCATTACTTGAACCATTTATGGACGATGAAGAGGAAGAGGATGTGACAAATCTAATTAGTGCAGGTTGGACAATGAACAGATCTGTGGGAGGAATCAGAATAATTGAAAAGATCGAAGTTGCTTCCCGGCCGTTGAAAATCAATATTGATGAAATAACTGGACGGAAGTTAATGAAGTTTGTTTTTGGAAAATCTGACAGTGTCCAAGAAAGTCCTCTTCTCAACATTGCAAACCATGGTAAACAAGAGGTAACCGATAAATCCAACAAGAAAGAATCAAGTTCATCAAATGGATCAGACAATATGAGTGGAACTAGGTCTGATGATGACTCTAGGACATCAAGAAGAAGCTCGATCAAGAAAGAGATCGACTTTGGTTCTACTAGTTCCAGTACCGAACATGAATACCAGGATCAAGTGGAAGAGATGGTTGAAAGATCGAAGAAATTTTTTAGCGTTGTCTTCTTTAAGTTACATCCTACAACGCTACAGATTTCAATTAGTTTAAACCATGGTTATATGAAGCTTCTAAATGTTGAGAGATTTCCCTTGAGCTTACCAGAATTCTTAGTTGAGCGTGAGATTCTTTCGTTTCTTGATATTGCCAAGTTGTATCAGAAGTTAGCGATCAAAACACTCTTGAGTCATAGTGGTAAGTTGATCAAACATAAATTCAAGCGGCAAAAGAAACGTTCAAAGAAAATGATTAACAAGCCGATCAAACCACTACGCAAGTATGCCAAGTTTACAAGGATAAGTGAGTTACGGGTGAGCTCAAGCGTTAGTCTAAATCAACCTTAATTACTAGAATGTTAAAGTATGTAATATTAATAAAATAGAAGAATATGGTACAAGGGTCATAAGCAGTCGTGATGTTGTTGATCTATCGAATTAGAAATTTTGTCTTTTGATGTCACCACCGATTTGTTTCTTTTTCCTCTTGTTCTTCTTTTGACCATATTCGTCGACCTCTGACATATCGTCACCACGCATTAATGTCTGTTGGTCGTTTATAGCTAAATCAGCGGTGTTGAAACCTGGAATGCCGTTAATTGGAGTTTTTTCAAATCTTAAAGCATTCTTGAGTAAATTCTGATCGAGTTCCTTAATGATGTCTGGTGCTTGTGCCACCATAGGGTCAAGTAGACCTGGTGGAATTGGTTTCGGTCCAGGAATTTGGTGTTTTCCCGGTAAATCTTGGATTTGATTTTTATAGGACTTTCTCAACTTTACACCTTTGGATCCATCTGGGTTTGTTCTTGCTAGTGATTTAGCAATTGGTTCTAATCCGTAGAGGACTAAAAGATTATCCATCGGAGATGGCTTTGATGGATTGTACTCGTCTGGTGGTTAGTAATCAAGATTATAAAACTAACGGTTCAAGCAATAAAGATAAAACATACGATTAGAATCAATCAAGTAATAGCTCTCAATGCCCTCGCTAATATTATAGCTATTGCTCTTCGTCATTATTAGTGACTACTTTTTAAATTTTTGATTTTGTGCGATTCTTCACTACACTAACCTCGTTTTTAAAAAATTTCTGTGACAGTCAATGAACATATAACGGAACTATATCATATCGAATATCTACAAAAATAACTCTAATGCAACACATGATTACTTCCTGACAACTTCCCAGCCATCATCCTTGGATTCAGAAACAGATAAGTTAGCGGTAGCAGATTCCAATCCGGTAGCAGCAGCCTCGGTTTGAACAGGAACTGCAGAGTCTTCCTCTTCATCCGAATCATCAACTGCCAAAACGCTGAAGGACGACTTTTGAGGCTTTGATTGCTCTTCAGTCTTCTCTTCCACCTTGTTTCTTTGCGTCGATGGCTTGTTACGGGCTTGCAAAGCAGATCCTCTAGTCCAGTCCAATTCTGGTTCGGGCTTCTTTTCCCTTGGTGGTCTTTCAGATCTATTACTTCTTTCTCTTGGTTGAATAGCAGGAATGGAACCGCCTCGAGCGGAACCCCAGTCCAATTCTGGTTCTTCCTTTCTTGGTGGTCTTTCGGTTCGATTACTTCTTTCTCTATTGGATCTTTCTCTTGGAGGCAAGGTTTGTTGGCTGTTTCTAGCAAAACCCCAGTCTAACTCTGGCTCATCCCTTCTTGGTGGTCTATCACCTCTGTCGGGTCTTTCTCTGTTGGATCTTTCTCTTAATGGCAAGGTTTGGTGGGTGTTTCTGGCGGATCCCCAGTCTAATTCAACTTCAGATCTTCTTTCTCTACCGCCCAAGGCACCACCCTTCTTCCAGTCTCCTTCAAAATCATTCTTTTGTGGGGCAGCAACGTTGACGAAAATTCTTCGGCCGTTAAAATCAGACAAGTTTAAGTTCAATGATTCTTCCAACAATTCTCGCTCAGCAAAGGTGACAAAGGCAAACCCCTTCAATCTACCAGTTTCTCTGTCCATTGGCAAAGCAACATCGGTAACGATATCATGCATTTGCATCCTGTCTTCAAAAAATTTGACAACCTGGCTTTCATCAAGTTCCCATGGCAAGTTGCCAACTCTGGCACGGTAAGGAGGGGCATCGGGGATTGGGAACTCCTTTCTTTCACGTTTTGGTTCTTCAAATCCACTAGAAAAGTTGGAGAACGAGCTGGTTGGAGCACCGGTACCAATTGGGGCCGCGGTAGTTGCAACATTAACACCAATGGTGTTCAAATCAACTTCCTCATCAGCCCAAGAGCCTCCACCGATAGAATCATCGGCGAGAAACGAGCCCAAGTCCATCTTGACAGCTTTTTTACCCATGATTGCTTTTTCTTCTTTAGTACTATATTAGTGCTAGACGCTGCAACAAGTGTACCTTAATATGACTTTGAAAAGGTAAGGGGTAGGTTATACAATGTGAAAAAACTGAAAAAATTTTTCGGTAGACACACTCTGTAGCGATATATGTTTCAAGAATAAAGGTGTGCGATGCGAAAAGAAGCTGCAAATTAATTATTTCTTATTACATACTAGGTTACTCATATCAAACCCTTTGCTCTACTACATCCCGACGTTCTTCACCATCCGCTTGTACCACCTCCGATATTTCAGAAGAGTTACGTGCTCTGTCAGCCGAAGTAACATCCTCGTGTGGCTCCGATGGTTCAGATCCTGATGGAGGTACCAGAGCTTCTGCTGAATCCTCTGACTGAGCTGCGTTCCTCTCTGCCTGTCTTATTCTGACGAGATTCAATACAAACCAGTTGAAAATATCTCTTTTACTAATTCCCATTAATTTCCACCAAATGACTTTAAAGAAGCGCCCATACATCTTCTTCGCTAATTGAGTCGCTTTCTCTTCAATACCATCTGCGATATTTTCCTGATCAAGAAGTAATATCCGTACCCTTTCTTCAACTGGTGCCAATTCCAGAAGCATGACGAGAAGTACAGGATCATTTCTAATCATGTCGACATCAAGAACAACTTCATTGATGTTTTCAGGTTCATCTTCTGGTTCGCCATCAAGTTCAGCTTCGGTTCGCGCCTCTGTCTCACCAGTACGATGATCAGATTCAGAGGTCGATGAAGGAACTTCCTCAGTCGCCTCAGTTTCATTGGCATTGCTGGTATTTTTCGCAAAGTAATCACGTTTACACATAGGACAGCAAGCTCTTCGCTTTGTCAACCACGGATCCAAACACTCAGCATGAAACACATGGCCACAAATTAAACCTCTAACAATCTCTTCATCTTCGATAACTTCGAGACAAATAGCACATGAACCGGTTGAGTAATGGAGCTCACCTTCATCATTTTCATCGGTTGTAAGGACACTCATTTCAATGTTTTGTTTTACCACAGATGTCGAGCCCTCCATGTTGGTAATATCATGACTGGTGACTGAAGTGGAACTTTCTGTACGTGATAGATTGTTAGTTTCGGTCTCATCTAAATGAGCCACATCCAGTATAATGTCAAATTTTTCATTTTCTTCCTGGAGAATGCCATCACGTTGCTGATGATCTCTTTCTTGACCACCATTTAGCCAGTCGTGATAAGTCTTCTTCGGGAAAAGTGTTTCTACCTCTTCTTCAGTCAATTTCTTCATTCTAGAGTATCTTCCACCGCGTCTTCGTCGCCTATTACGACGATAGTTCATTAATATGCGCCGTTCTAACATGTTACGACTTTCGGTGTCTTGACTCCGAATAAACTCAAGTTGTTCGAGGATTTCGTCATTGTTGATGGTTGACGAGAAGATTCCAGTCTGTCTCGACGACCCTCGACCACCTCCTTCTCTTCTTCGACCATTTAAACTGGGGGTGAATATGTCTCCATGAAGAGGATAAACATGCAAACCATACTTTGATCTGACAAAGTATCTAATGGTAAAAAAGATAAAGATTATCGCGATTACCACCCCAATAGCCAAAGCAAGAAAGAACAATATTGTCGATGGCGTATTTCCCACAAAAGATAAAGGATTCGACAACTGGGTGGCTGTACTCGTAGGCGAGGGTAGTGGCGTTGACGTCGTTGATTGAAATGACACTGATGGCATTGACGAGGACATTATAAAAGAATCTCGAACACTACCACGATAAAACTAGCGATGGCACATAAAGGAAAATAAGCAGTTGTAACCCTCAACTGAAGGTTCTAGACTAACAAGAAAGATCTTTATGGTATAAATGTTTGAGAATACTGAACTTAGTACCGGAAACAAATTGGTTGCCAAGAGCTGATTGTGTGCTTTTACCGACGTATTTATGAGTGATCAATCCACACAGGGAGACACAATAGTAAAAAAATATAAATAATAGCTCAGAATTAGTGGATCAGGCTAAAAAAAAGATGTCACAGTCCCGGATTATTAAGGTGACTAGGTAATGTAGGGGGTACCACCAATTATGATTATTAATTAGACTCGGCTTAGATATATTTGCTCACGACTCCGCCGTTCACGCATGATAAGGCTGAATGTCACGGCTTATGTAATCGCGATTCGGCCACATTCTTATAATCGAATGACGATAACCACCGTATTATAACTATTCAAGCTATTAAGTGCTGCTTTTTGATCAGCTTTAGGTACTACACGAAGACAATCATTAAAATTGTAAAATACTATTTCTCTTTATATTTAATTACAAAACAATATAGGAGAAGTCATACTTAAGCCTTTGGAGCTTCCTTGTAAGAAAGAGCAGCTTCTTCACCCATAGCAGAGATGATAGTAACCAACAAGTCCTTACCTTCATCGAATTCAGCTTGGATCTTGTCACCCAATTCACCATCTGGGACCTTAACGTCATCCTTGGTGTCACCGTTGTTGGTCATCAAGGAGAGGAAACCGTCATCAATGTCCAACAATTGGTATTCTTGTCTTTGGACGTTTGGAACTTCCATGTTGTGGGTAGATGGAGACAAGTCTTCCAACTTCTTACCAGTGAAAATGTCAATGGCAACCAAGTGAACTTTGGCGTGACCGTGCTTACCGGTCTTAGAGGTGGACATGTCAACAATCTTACAAGCTCTACCCTTGATGACAACGTGACCGTTCTTTCTCAAAGCAGAACATTGCATTGGGTAGGTCAAAGCGGCACCGGCATCGGCGGTTTCAAAGGTGTGCTGAAAATGTTAGTAAATTTGAACCTCACATTTGAAGGGCAAGCAAAAACTCAATTTTAATCTTTAGAGTTCGTTAAACATATTAACAACTCCATAGATAAAACTCTCCGGTTATAACCAATCTATCTTCAACTACTTACTTCTTCTTCAGCCATTTTAGTTGATTGATTCTATTGATTCAGGAAGAAAGAAGAAAAGAACAAAAACTCGGTGAAAAAATGTTGTCTTGTTCATCACCGCAAAAAAAATTTTTTTTTTTGCTTTGGTTAATGTATAGCGGTCCTGGTCTTATTCCCCAATTATTCGCCCGCGCAAGTAAGCGTAAATGTAGGGCTCTTACTGGTAAGTGTAGATTTCAGACTGTTACCCGTCCTTTTAATATGCAGGAGATGATTTGTTGTTGCAGTGGTATCAAGACTATAAAACACCAATGCCGCAATATATAAACGTTAGTTACTGATACATTAAAATATATTTACATACTTCTTTAGGTCTAGACTGTTGTAACCGGTACATCATTGGCACTCTCTAGAGGGGACTCCATCTCATTGTCGCCATCTCCTTTGTCATTATCCTCCTTTCTCTCAATGTTTATGGCAGAGATTTCCGATTCTTCACCAGGACTCTTATTCTTGCCATTCAAATCTCGTGATTCTTTGTCTGCCTTTACACTTTGAATCAAATCCACCCACTTATCCAAGAGTTCTTGACACTTTTCATGCAACTTGAAACTGTCGGGATATTCCAAAGTTTCATCACGCAAAATACATTTTAAAACCTTATGGATCTTGGTTTTCTTTAATAACTCAACACTTACAGGAAAATCTCCTAGCCTGTACAAGATTAACCGTGCTACCAGTAATTCTTCTGCTGTTGGTGGTTTCAAGCCGCTTGTGTCCTTAGGGGTGTATGGTTGGTTTCGTTGAATAAGAGTGCGTTGAAGTTTGGTCCGACATAACCATAATTGGTGCTGCTTTTCCTCAGCAGTAAGAGGTTTCGATTCGTGTTTCGGTTTCTTTTCTGTTGGAGAGGGTGTATGATCCTTCTTACCGTTTGCATGTTTTCTTTTGTTTACAACTTGGGGAGTCGACTCGGTCTTGGAAGACTCATTTCGATGACCGCGTATTCTGTGTTTTGGGGCATCCTGTTCACTTTTCTCGTCGTCACCATCATCTTCTTCTTCCTGCTTTATATCATGTTTCGATTCATCTTCTTCATCTTGTTCAGCCTCCTTGTCGTCTGCTTCTACTCTCTGCTTATTGCCAACATCTTCATCATCATCATCATCCTCCTCCTCATCCTCTTCCTCTTTTTCTTCATCCTCTTCGTTTTCGTCGTTAAAGATGTTACTAATGAAAGAATCAAAATTTAAGCCATCAGTTGCTGCATATGCCTCGTTTATATTTGATTGTTTCCCATTCTTTCTTGTTTTGGGATTCTTTTTGAAATGGGCAGGTACTTTTTCAAGAAGTTGTTTAAGCTTTTCAGCAGACAATGGTTCCAAAGATTTGTCTGTCATCCAGTAGAAATCACCATCGGGAATAAAGATAACACAAAAATTGGTTGCTTTCTTCTTTGCCCGCAAAACGCCTGGTGGTATTAGGCTCTCAGGCATAATAAATGCAGGCCATTGAGGATAGCGAGGCATCTTTGCAAGCACCAAGTCTTTAGCATTAAGAGATGAATTGGGCTTCTTTGGCGGCATTGCTTATTTGGAGTTCTTAGGCAGACGTGGGGTTTGTTGTGATGATGGTGAGATTGCCTGGTGACTTTTGGATGCTGGTTGGCCAGTATCACTCAAACTAGAACTATAAGTGTACACAGGAGCTTGTGTCTCGACTGGACACAAGTAATAATATAAAGTAGATGTACTAGATAAACACCCAGTCAAACAAAACGTTGATCAATGAATTGCTCAGTATGTTTTCATTTCATGTGTGAAGACCTCACTCGGTTTTTGGTCATGCACGACCTTTGAAGATCAGTTGCAAAAGATCCCCCGCCAATTCTGTGGAGGGGGGCCAATAATGTGGATATATGAGCTATATTGAAATTAAAATCAAATAAAAAGCAATTTACAATGTTCTTAATTTAAAATATATTTGGATGATGAATCTAATCCAATTTAAAACAAGGATGTGAAAGTAGCCAAAAAAATTGAATTACTCTCGGTGTCAAAAATCTAATTTTTGGTTATAATTCTGAAATGTTGATTGATTTTTAAAATAATGTTGTATTGTTCTAGTAGACTGCTAATTTGGTTCTAATAGATTTAAGTACAATATTTACTATTGTTCTGATTAATCTATAGTTTCTTTTTGTTTTGTCTCGTCAAAGTTATTGACTTCTATCCCCTCGTCGAACTAGATGGTTTTTCGCAGCAGTTAGGGGAAAATGCGACAATTTTCGCCAAAAAAAACTACAACTTGAAACCAACCTCCATAATCTATGGATAAATCGTTGGTTCCGCAGAAAAGGGAATGGGAAATTCCCAGTCCAAAGTCTTTTGCTAATCTACTTGAGGATTCTCAGAGAAAGAACCGTAAAATTGCGGCTGTGCCTCGTAGCGAGAATGATGCAAAATTGGACGCAATCACCACCAAATCTCTAGATGGTGGGAGAAATTTAGATGGCTTACTACCTCCTCCATTTGCACAACTTATGGCAACAGAACTGGCGCCTTTGTTACATTCTGTACCTCCAAATATTGTTCCAATCTTACCCCCTAATACCAAGTCTTCCGACTTTTTTACAGACATAACTACAGATCTTTCCGATGATAGATTTAAAAACCAAGTAATGGGAGTAATAAGTCTGTTCCCACCTCCATTACCTCCTTTTATGCCAAGGTCTGCCAATGAAAGTGTTAATTCTGAATCTGAACTTGATTCGTCAGATGATTCGTCAGAAGATGAGAACATCCCTGTTGAACCAAGTACAACCAGAGGTGGTATAATGGTTCCCTTTATTTACCCACCACCACCTGTAATAAATCCAGATGAACTTCCTTATTCGTTGGCTTCATATCAGAAAAGATTTGAAGAATACAGAAAAAAGGAACAAGCTAAAAACCCCCCACCGCCAGCACCTGCAAGAAGAGGACGCAAACCATCAAAACATGTGTCAGCAACCGAATCACCTCTGCAGGAACCAGTTGATAGAAATAAAAATCAGGTATTCTTAGAGGTTCCCCCCTTACCATTTCCACCACCAAACTACATGCCATACCCATTAATTTCTGATAAGGCAACTCTTACTCCACAAGATGTATTTTCCAGTTTTATCGAAGCACATAATCAACTTCCGCGTTCTGATATGGTTGTAGCCAGCGCTGCTGGGTCGCTCTTTGATTTAAGGGCACAAGCCAGAGAGGAAAATTTTGATATCGAACAGCACGATAGAGAGCAGGAACAGGAGCGCAAATATGAAAGAAAAAGACGTCAAGCTGAACGTGAAGGTCTTCTGGATGGTGAGAAAAGGAAACTTTTTGAAAGAGATGAACATGAATATAATACGGCATATGAAGATGATTACGAAGACTACTTGGAGTACATTAATGATATCGATACTGCCGACTACTATGACTATTATGATAAGACAAGAGAAAAAAGACCAATTAACTATGAATCTAGCAGAAGAACTGAAAGTTATGCGAAGGTGAAACTGAGAATAAGTGATATAAAAAATGAGAAGCCAACTGAACCATGCGAAGACTTCCGTGATACAGAGTACTCAGCAGTTACTCCTACAACCATTTTACCGTTGAATCCATCCGATATTGTTACAAATCCAAGAGCAGAGGTTAGCGCCGTAAATAATAGCAACAAAGAAAGAAGGCGAACCGGATTATTAAAGTCCTACTATGAACTTAAGTCACACGAGGAGGAGAACAGAAAAGCAGTTTATCACTCCAAAAAGCTGCAACTTTTGCAGAGATTAAAGGATTTAAAACAATCAAAAATATCTTTCACCGGATCAGATATTCACGACGAAGAGTTGTTCAGATACAAGGAATCTCTAGACATTTCCCGCGATGAAGAGTTAGTAAGGTTGAAGCTCGTAGAGAGCTATGAGTTACTTAAAAATTCATTAGTCTTCTACCAAGATTCAAACAGAGTTTACAAGCGTTTATTAGTGGTTTTGATTAACAAGCTAGAAAAATTAAAGAATTTTTTTGAATACCAAAGGAACCTATTTGTTGAATTGTTGGAAAGCAATGACCTGGATATTTTTGATGTGAAGACTAAAGAAGCAGTCAAGGTTTTCCAGGGCGTATCCAATCGAGATTATAATCACGAAGTTAAAGACATTGTGAAGAAATCATTTTTGTCTCAGCTAAACGATTTAGAAATCGAAGCATTAAATAATTTCAAAATTGCATTACCAGACCTATCGAGATTGCCAGAAGATCCAAACAGTGATGAACCTAGGTTGGCATACGTTCACGACTTCATGCCACTAGTGACACCATTGGAATTTAGCACAATTACAGGAGATATTCCAACTAAAGCCAAGACGCCAGGTGGTTCTTCGTCAGGAAAAGATAGTGCCCACAATAAGAATTCTGTTAGTATCAAGCACCAAATTTTTCAAAATTCCTTGTACGATAAACTTACTTCCGGCTCTGATACAAACTCTGACAGCAGTGGAATAGGTTCAACTACGAAGAGAGGAAGAGGAAGAAGACCAGCAACTGTTAATAATAACAATGGTAGTCCTGGAACTTTGGGAGAAAAATTGAAGGGTGATGGTCCAGATGTGAAGTACACGGAGGCGGCACTTTTGGCCAAGATTATGAAGCAATTTTCAGGGCCACAAATGGCGAAGCCAGAGGAACTTACAGCTGATTTGGAAATGATAGGAGTGAAAACTAGATGGCCAATACAGAAGTAATCAGGGATCTTGATATATATTTAAAAAAACAATAGGAACGTGGTACATATTAACACAAAGTTTGAATTATAAAAAAGTAGAAAGTCATCAATGGTACAACATTTATAAGCTCTGATTTGATCAGAGCTGTTCAAACTGAGAGTAGAGAGCAATTGCCAAGTTTGCAACGCCGATAACGATTGGAGTGTCACCCAAGACTTGAGACAACTTGCCAAAAACCCCAAAGTGGATCAAAACGTAGTTCTTCAATACGTCATACAAACTATCAGAAGATCCCAAGGTAACAAAGCCCGGGTTTCTAAGGTAGTAAAAGATAAGAATCTTAGTCAAGGCAAAGATAAATGGGTCAAATTGAAAGTCTCTCTCAGGGAATAAGTCAGTATCCTCAAAGATGACAGCATTAAGCCTGCTGGTAAAGTTAACAAAGTAAGAGACAATCAATGGCAATAAGACTGCAGAAACAAGCCAGGAGGTGAAAACAGCACCGACAGCCTCCAGAAACAACCCAGTAATTTGAGGAGTAGGCAAACCAGATTCGGCAAAGAAAGAAACATTATCCTTCAACACTTGGTGAACCAAAGAATTGTCTCTAAGGGGAACAATTGGAACATATGTGTACAAAAACACGGCAAACTCAAATAACAACTGAGCAAAATTCAAAGTGACCGACTTGGATAATTTCTCTCTCAAATTATCCGAGTACTCCAAATAGGTAATACCAACAGAATCAGTGAATTTGTACACCTTTTGAATAAACTGTTCAAAATTGTCAATAGCCAAATCATTGAACCATTGCTTAATGTCCCAAGGAGGTGGAGCATTGTAATCTTTATCCTCTTCATCGTCTTCTTCTTCATTGTCTTCGTTGTTGTCATCTTCATCTTGCTCGTTTTGCTCACTATCTTCTATCTTTCTAACTTCGTCTTCATCCTCATCATCCTCACCTTCATTCAAAGTATCTTGGTCGTCGGTTTGGTTATCTTCTGCCACGATTGTTTGGATTGTCAACTCACCATCTTCTGGGTGTTCAGCAACATATGCATCTAATTTTTCAACCAATACCTTCTTGGTATCTTTGGTAACAGTATGGATGTCGAGCTTTTTGAGAACCGTAACCAATTCGGCCTTCTTAAGTTGTTTGTAATCAGACATGTTGTTATGTGGAAATTGATTTTGTACACAAAGGAAAAACGTCAACAAATAAACTGAATTTCAAGAACTGCAGATAAGAGTACAGAAGTCGTGATGTTTTGACTTTGCCATTTTCGGAAAGAGCAATGGAACTCTGTATTTCAAATAGTGGATTTCCAAATCTCAAGATATGATTGGATCAAGCCCCACTCAAGAACTCCCAAAAAATAGATTAGGCTGTACTTAAATCCATTTCACTACAAAACAGGGGAAAATCCAGACCGCACCATTGTATAGGCATTTTTTCTCTCATTTATTTTCGATGACCTGATCTGGACGGTTTCAAACATTATTATCTGCAGATCTCTTCAATCTAAACAGAAAACTTCTGGAGCAGAGTATTTATATCTCAGATAAGTCCTTTTCAATTAAATGACACAGGATGAGAAGAATCTTTCGAGTGTCATTACATAAGAGATCGTACATTATAGTACGATCTGCAAGTACGAGCAAGCCTTTTCGAGAAGAACCACGAATAAATCAACTAGGGATTCAATACCTATCAGAAGATTTACATAACAAGGTATTTCCCCAATCCTCAGCCCAAGATTACCTTAAACCCAGACACCCAGCACTTATCACCATAGCAAAAAACCACTTGAAGCATAATGATTTACTCAACAAACGAACGAATATCTCTGAGCCCATTCATATAAGAAATTTCCCGAACATCTTGGGAGAATCAATGGACGAGCACTTTTCGCGGGTCGGAAAGTGGTCTCTGGAACCATATCTATCTATGGCGGAGAAGTTTTTGAGTGCTAAGTCCGAATTGCCTCGGCGCCCCCTGAATTGGAGTTTTACTCTAGGTTGGACTAGATACGAACCAGGCAAAAAACCACAATCTGTTGAATTTCCCTTAGAAGATGAACTTGTGTTTGATGTTGAAGTTATGTTCAAGGTGTCCAATTACGCTGTTCTAGCGACATGCGCCTCACCAACTGCTTGGTACGGGTGGGTTTCACCAGTTTTGACAAATAAGGCCACTGATCCGACTTATAATGATTGGGATCATCTAATTCCTTTTAACACTCTTCAGAAACCTAAGCTTCTTATTGGCTACAACGTCAGTTACGACCGATCTAGAATATTGGAAGAATATAACATTAAACCTTCACAGGCATTTTTCCTCGATGGAATGGCTTTACATGTTGCAATCAGCGGTATATGTTCTCAACAGAGGTCAAAATGGCTAAAGCATAAGAAAAATAAGACACAATTGGAAGACAGTGAGGAATCTTACGAAGGCGATCTTCAAGAGATGCATAGCGAGGTTGCAAGTGAATTACTGGAGGATCCTTGGCTTGAAAAAGGTGCTCCAAATTCGTTGGCAAATGTGCTTGATTTTCATTGCGGTGCGAAATTGGATAAGTCAGATCGGGACTACTTTAGCACAAGTAATGTTGAAGAAATTATTACAAACTTCCAGCAGTTGATGGACTACTGTGCCACTGACGTGGATGCAACGTTCAAAGTCACCAAGAAGCTCTTTCCTGAGTTTAGGGAAAAGGTTCCTCATCCTGTTTCATTTGCTTCATTAAAGCTGTTGGGGCGTTTGATATTGCCTACAACAAGAAACTGGGAGAAATACATACTGGCCGCTGAAGAATGTTACCAAAAGAACAGGAAACAAGTAACAGAAAACCTTAAGCTTCGGGTTAATGAATTAGTCAAATACATTGAAACGGGCAATTCCCAAGACATACCTGATTACGAGAACGATCCCTGGTTAAAGCAGCTCAATTGGACAATCAAACAACCACGTGTGAAGAAGGATGGAACACCGTTTGCCAAGCAAGCATTTTTGACAGGCTATCCCGAATGGTATCGTGATTTGTTTAAGACAGTTAATGTTGATGGTACGAATCAGAAAGAGATGAATATTAGTGTCCGTACACGTATAACACCTTTGTTGTTACGCCTAAAATGGGAAGGATATCCTTTGCTATGGACTGATTCGTGTGGTTGGTGCTTTAAAGTTCCATTTGATGAAGCTATAATAGATCAATTGTTGGCAAAAAATTACACTCGGGCCCAATTGAGTGAAGAGGACTTGGAGAAATTTTTACATGATCTTAGAGCTGATGGTAATGCATTTGAACTATTCAAAGTATCACATACAGATGGACCATCCAAGAGATGCACCTCAATTTTTTCTAAAAACTACCTTCGTTACTTTGAGAATGGTGTCATGTCTTCTGAATTCAACTATGCCCAGGAAATTCTAGCATTAAACAACACTGCTTCTTACTGGATGGGAAACCGTAATAGAATTATGGATCAATTTGTGGTATATTCTGATACTAAAAAGAATAAATTCTTTGAAAAGAAAAAGGATATTGCCGCAAATAAAGAGATGGGGATCATAATTCCCAAGCTCGTCACAATGGGTACTATAACAAGGAGAGCTACAGAAAACACGTGGTTGACAGCGTCTAATGCAAAAAAGAACACAATTGGATCTGAGTTAAAGTCTTTGATAACAGCTCCCGAAGGCTATTGTTTTATTGGAGCTGATGTCGATTCAGAAGAACTTTGGATTGCTTCTCTAGTAGGTGATTCATTGTTGAACATCCATGGTGGAACAGCACTAGGCTGGATGACACTAGAAGGGAACAAGCACGAGAAAACCGACTTACATTCTAAAACCGCAGAGATTCTTGGAATATCCAGAGGGGACGCCAAGGTGTTCAATTATGGAAGAATTTATGGTGCCGGAGCGAAGTTTGCCACTAGGTTACTAAAACAATTTAACCCTACTTTGAGTGATGAACAAGCACAAAATTTTGCAAATGAATTGTATGTCAAGACCAAGGGCCAAACCGCAAACTCCAGCTACTTGGATAGAAGGTTGTATCACGGCGGTACTGAATCAGTTATGTTTAATGCCTTAGAGTCTATTGCATACCAACAGGATCCAAAAACTCCAGTGTTGGGGGCATCAATTACTGATGCTTTGACAAGGAAGAACTTGAATAAGAATATTTATCTTACTTCAAGAATTAATTGGGCAATACAAAGTTCAGGGGTAGATTACTTACATTTACTTATTGTTGCTATGGAATACTTAATTGAAAAATACCAGGTTGATGCAAGATTAGCCATTACTGTTCATGACGAATTAAGGTATCTTGTTAAGGAGAATGACAAATTCAAGGCTGCGTTGTTGTTGCAAATCAGTAATGTCTGGACACGAGCAATGTTCTGCGAACAGCTTGGCATAAAGGAGCTTCCACAATCATGTGCTTTCTTCTCCGAAGTTGATATAGATCATGTTTTGCGGAAGGAAGTCCATATGGATTGCGTTACCCCATCAAGTCCTAACCCCATCCCACCTGGTGAGTCGTTAGATATCAACAGCTTATTGGAGAGGACCGGAAACGGAGAGGTACTCAAGACGTATAAAAGACAATTCAAGATTCCAGGCTATTCCTACAAAAAGCGACCAACGGTAATCTCACTTCTTGATAATGGTTCGGATAAGGCAACTCAAATTTCGAAGATCCGACTTCAAAACTCCATTAACAGAGAAGAATGGCGAAAAAACATTAGTCAATACATTCGTCTGGAAAAGCAAGCAGAAACCGAAAGGAAAGACAATGAGATGGCCGAGAACATGAGTCTTTCAAAAAAGTCAATCAAGAAAGAGAAGATCACTAATTCGACTTCTTCAATGAAGAAACCAAAATCATACATTTATCCTGAAATGAATTCCAGCTACAAGCCCCGGGTACAAAGGGAAGAATACGATATAGGAGAGGATGGCAATGAAGCATTGGCGTTTTCCTTAGCAAAAAGCGATACCATTGGCCTGACCAAAACTTATTCGAGAATGCAACTGAAATGGGTGAGAAAGCCTCCAGAAGAGTTGAACCGAAATCAACAAATTGGAGGTTTTAATAAACTGGCTAGTAAACTAACGGTTAGAGCCAGTTCATCAAAAGGGTGGACACACGAGAAAACAGTTGGGACTCGACGAAGGCAGTTTGCACGACCAAACAGTTCGAAGATGAGTAATACCCGACCTGACACTACGTCCGATAGAATTCCGGTGAGATCACCGAAACGACCGTTGGATATCCAACCCACGAAACTAGAACGACGAGAGGAACCACCATCGTCAATACTCAACACCCATCAGAACCGAGAAAGGCATTGTTAAATAAGTTTGCGAAAGGCAATTGATGAAGTATATGTTCATCATTGATATCAGGATCCTACCCAAACTTTACCCAATATGAACATGATATTAATACCCAACTCACATGACGAGATGATGCGAATAATTGATTGTAACGATCATTAACCAATAAACTAACGCATTAATATCGATGACTCGACGAGTTTACCTTCGTGCTAATGACAAATATATATACCTAATAGACGAATACAGTTCTTTATATTTAATGATTCTGGGTTTTTAGCTTTGTATTCTAGTAGTGAATTTTTATCCATGGAAAATGCAGGCCTGAACCGGTGAGGAGTTATAACCGACGTCATATAACCGAGACCTGGATTGGACGGCTAGAACCGGTTGTGGGTCAGCGTTTTGCACCAGTAAGCCTGAAGAAAAAAAATCCATACGGCAAAACTAACATAAGAGGTTTCAGTTACTTCCATACTATGCCAGTAGTTTCCGGTAATTGAAAGTAACTTACTTTGACACAAGAATAATTGGCTGTCAAGTCTGTCTGATGGACGGCTCTAGCAATTATTGCCTTCTGGGTTTAACAAACATAATCGCTGTCTATCTGTCTATTTAGGGAAAGAAGTATTCCTAATTAGGACACCTTCCTAATTAGGCCGAAAAATCCATAATTTAATGGTGAAAGGAAAAAATGGAAAATGGAAAACCAAGAAGGAGAGCAAATCAGATCAGGTGGTTTACCGTGATTGATTCTAAGATCGTTTACTACCCTCCTTAAGTATGTAGCAGGCAGACAAAAATAGCACTTGTATGAAAACTTGTTAGGCAGTAGACTAAACTCCACCAATAGGCTTATACTGTACGTAATATCCGAAACCGATCCAACCGGGAAAATCACTCACCTTTAGACTTAGCACCCCGGCTTGTCCGAAATTGCATCCATGCCGCAATATTTATGTCACAATCAGCCGCTTACATTTGGTGTCGGTGCATTCGAATATGTTAATACACAAACAAAAAAAATAAAAAATAGTGAAAAAGTCTCGGGGTTTGTCTGCAGTCGTCACATTCCTGCCGGTTCTTGTTTTCCGTTACATATATATTGAGCAAATCCAGCTATCATAGAAAATTTTTCTTTTTCTTTTCAACACTTATAATTGTTTAACACGAAGATGTTTCCAGCCGGTGTTATTTTAGTTTTCGTTTTAATCTTCCTTGCTGCTGTCGCTGTTCTTGGTGTCTTCATCCAGAAGAAGCTTAAGGCTAAGAAGTCTAACCAAAGATTCTAAGTTTGCTTGACAACTATCTGAATACCTTTTTATCCATTCAATTTCGTCATGTTCTTTTTACTTTTCACTTTGGTTTGCACTTGCTAATATTATTATAATCTTTTTTTATTAATTGGTTTTGTTTTCATAATACGTTTACTATATTTGACGGGAATCAAATAATCTCCATGAACTTGGATTGGGGAATCCAAATTTATGACCAACTTTGACTAATTCGATTAATGAGAATTTTGCCACATTGTGGGTTGGGGAATCCACTAATGAGGCGTGTTTTTGCTCGTTATCATGTTTTATAAAGTCACAGAAAATACCAGAACCAGGATTGTGCCAATTGGTAACGGGGATTTTTTAATCTCCTTACTGAATTTTGTGTTTATTCCTAATATACATTTCTCTAAAAAACTAATGTAGAACTGCAATAGAATTGCAATAAGACAAAACTTCAAAACCATCTCATCTCGAAGACACCATTTAATCACCGACATGCCCATTTATCTGTCGAAGCAATAATTGGACGAGCCGGATGCACAAAATAAATAAATCCCTCAACTAAACAAATAAACAATACATATTACTTGCAGTTTACGTCACCGTACACAATCGATCGGCAATTTGTGGGTGTCCAAAAATTTTTTTTCGGGCGGGTCGTGGCGACCCAGGTAGTTTTGCAGCTAACGGACCAAAAGATCTTCAAGCCATATAGTCTGTGCTACCGTAGTTAATCCAATGCCGCTTAGAATCCACGAGGGAATTCCGCCCAAACCGATATCATCAAGTTGTTATAATCCATCCCCACAATAAAATAACATTAACTGCACCTTTTGAAAAATAGTTGCTTCTGTAGTCGGGTAATGTAAAGATAGTTAATGGAATAAGTAAATAACACAACAGTGAACGAAATGAAGAAAGCCGATAAGTAGAAATGGAGGTCAAGCACTTTTTTAACCACGAGAGCAAGCTTGTAAGTACCACAATCCCTAGAATTCCTGATATTGAAAGAATCTGTCCAATGGATCCTGAAGAATAACCAAAGTCTCCTTGTATACGTAATGGGAATTGTAATTCATCTGACATAACTTTCCCTGCTAAAAATACTGGAAAAAACTCTGAGTATACCAAGTTATGAAAGGATAATAGAAAGTGATTGAGAATGCCATTTATAACTTGTGTTGTAAAAATCTTCGGTTCTTCAATTATGACTTCCGTAAAACCAATTGTGGGGCGATTTTTGACTGGAGAGAACTCCATCTCCAACGAGTAAGTAGAGGAGGAGGTGTCAAACATATCTTCCTCCAGTTGTTGGAAATCAGAATAATACCAGGGTCGTGCATCTGAAACAAGACCCAATTTTCTCTTAATACAATCGCCAACGAGTAAGCCGTAATTGTGACCATACTTACTTCGTTCTTCTGTTTCCTCTAGAAATAGCCATCCAAGCAATGAAGTGAGTACCATAGTTGCACACACCAAATTGGGTAGCAAAAATGGATATTTTGCAATAAAGCTCAGATCGTCATTCTTCCTGTGGGATGAGGTTAAGGCTCCACCTAACCAACTTCCAATTATACAGCCCATGGTCCAAAGCATAGTAAGAACATTGAAGGCAAGAGACTGATGTCTTGGCTCATGAGCAATTTCCCCAACCATGGTCCTAAGCACAGCTGTTTCATTCAAGAGTCCCAGCATTGACCTGGAAACAAGAGCCATGTAAAAATTCATACTGAATCCAACAAGGATCATTGAAAATGCAGTGCCCAAAAAACCGAATAATAGTATAGACTTACGACCATACGTATCAGAAGATTGCACCCATCGCACAGACGTCAAAAATTGACAAAAGGAAAACGATGCAGCCAAGTAGCCACTGTACAGCAATATCGAAGCTTTATTAGAAGCAATATCAAATTCTTCTTTCTTCAATCATAAAATACACATAAGGAAATGAGGATGCGATTGCTGTTGGTTCAGCTAGCCTAATGCAACAAGCAATGCTCATTTGGAATACAGGAAATCCTACTAGCTGTTCATTGATAGTAAATGTTGAACTCATTCTTAGCTTCCAAATACAATAGACTCCCATGAGCTCATATTTAAGGGTTAATTCAAAGCCACTGACAGTGTGGTGGGAGAGTCAAAGTGAATTTGCGACAATTACTAATTACGAATACCGATCAAGGGTCATAGCGGGTATCCCTGCATAATTCACGAGTGTCAATTTATTTCTTATTCATCTTCCTCCTGCACTATAGACTCCCGCAAATCATTCTCCTCTTCATCATAGTCTTCCATCCAGTAAGACTGAACCATACCCACACCCGCCACGAGAGCCATTGCCCACCAATTTAACCAGCCTCGACCTATCTGGTCACCCAGAGTCATCAAATACCCAAAGATGACGGGACCAACACAACGAGCGAGGGCTATAATACTCAATGAAGCACTGTTCACGTATGCCCTATGCTCCCTTGCTGCTGCACGATGATTAAGTAACGTGACTTGAGGCATACCAGTAGCTGTAGCCAAAGTTTTCAAAGCAGTCAAAAGATATAACAAACATGGCGTAACCCACTCAGGTATATCGGGGTTATATGTATGCAATGTAAAGATGGAAAGAGGTACCAAAATGTATGCCAATGGGAATATTGATACTGACAACCTATAACTATTAACTGCTCCCAACTTTCTATCTATAATTGGGAAAATAAAAAGGATTATCAGCATCCCAACAATCCCGGTCGATGAGAATAAAGTACCAATGTAGCTCAGGTCAAGTCCGAATCCACCTTCTATTCGGAATGGAAACTTCAATTTATCTTTTTGAAATCTTGCTGCCAAAAATACCGGCAAGAACTCGTTGTAGGTCACTGAGTGAAGGGAAATGATGAAGTTACCCATAACCACCATAATAACTCTTGAGGTAAAGGCTCCCGAGTAATCAATTTTGTTTTGCACATATCTTTTATCTTTATCGCTCAAAGAATGCCTACGAACAACAGCATTGGACATTGTACGTGATAAGTAAGGTTGACTATTATCTTCATCACCTTCTGGTTCAGAATTGGTTTCCGAACTGAGAGATTCTTCTTCTTCAACAAGTGGGGGTGCCACACTTTCTGAAATCAACGACAGACACTCATCAATGGATACCTTCTGCCAATGCCTTCGTTTCAGTACAATACCAAACTCAGCTAGTATCCAATCACCTATTTCCAACCCACGATCTCTCCGATCTTTGAGACCATCTTTGGTCTCCTCCATGAAGAGAAATCCACAGACAAAGCTGAATAGTAGAAAGCCCGCAACCGCTATGTTTGGCATGGCATACGGATGTTTTTCCACGAATTTCTGATAGCTAGAGCTTGTTGCATAGACATTTGCGTTTTGGTATGGACTTTGGGTTTTGGGTCTGGTTAAAAGCTTCGATCCCCCAATAGCGGGTCCGATCATACTTCCAAAATTGAACAACAAAGGTATAGTGGAAAAGGCAGCAGCTTGATGACGTCTTTCGGTGGCTATTTCTCCAATTGCTGTTCTTAATACGGCTACATTCCCATTTAAACACCCGGCAAGACTCCGTGTTGCAAATGCAAGATAATAGTTAGTGCTGAACCCGAACATCAAAAGGGAGATCGATGTACCAACCAATCCACAGAGAAGAACGGGCTTACGACCAATGCGATCACTCAAAGTCCCCCATCTCACTGCAAAAAGTAACTGACAAAATGCAAACGAGGACGCCAAATAACCGCTGAATTTAGCTATATCCTTTTCCTCCTTTG
The DNA here is from genome assembly GCA_030574955.1 of Teunomyces lycoperdinae. Lineage (NCBI taxonomy): Eukaryota > Fungi > Ascomycota > Pichiomycetes > Serinales > Debaryomycetaceae > Teunomyces > Teunomyces lycoperdinae. The sequence continues at coordinate 174,237 of JAJMFY010000013.1, forward strand.
CAATATGGAAGTCTCGAATCATAAAATAGATATAGGGAAACAATGAGGTAAATGCAAGAGGCTCAGAAAAACGTATGAGACAGATAATAAACATCTGTCTGAATGGAAAGCCCTCCCAATGGCCCTTTGGTGACATGGTTGATACAAAAAGGGACGTTAAGGTCCAAAATCATAAATTGCAAATCTGAGTTATCATTAGGGGTTTTTCTAATTATTAAGGCACACAACCCTGCGTTAGAAAAAGAGATTAATTAGTGTTTAATAATGCAGGAATCTCCGATGCCGAAATCCGATTCTGTGGAATACATAATTGCTATTGGACCAGCTAAGAATGAAGACATGGCTTAGTAATTGTGGCATAAGCATCATCAATACTCGGACCGAGATTACGCACGAAAATAATTTGGAGACATAAAACGGTATGCCTAACTAGCATGCCAAGTAATGCACAGATACACTTTGAGATATCCAGAATCTGCACAAAATCCACATCAAACTGTGGTCTCTGAGATCTGAAGCAGATTCAATGAGATGAATTGTCGGGCTTTGACTCTGAAGAGCCACCAGAGCCTGTATATAATACATCATTAGTACCGCACGAGATTTGTAGATTGCAGAGGCACCTGATTTCGGCATTAATTTCATTGTTGCAAACGCAAAAAGCCATTTTTGTTTCGGACGGGCAGAAAGCATATCCCTACTCGGAATATTAATCACAAGTCTTTAAGTAGCCATCTTAGATCCTCTTTTTAAGCAAGCTTTTTGACTATATAGTCTCACTCGGAATTGATGCGATGGTGGGTAGGCTACTCTTGGAAAAAACTGCCCCATTATCTCTATTTAATATCCCCAGCAGATGCTACCTCGTATTTTAAAGAGGAAGCAACGACGTGCCCAAATTTCCGACCACAGACAAACTTCGGCCTCATCCCAATCACAGACATTAACACGATCAACTTCGCATGAGACGGTTAGTACCTTGGTGGATCCCATCGAATCTCATGACGACGATGATCTCGTGTCACTTTTTACCAATGTATCTGAGGAAACTATGGTGACACCCCAAGTTATGGACGTTCCTATAACCAACTATAACGTAGTGCGGATTATGCCTATAATCTCGTCGTTTTTGCAATCAGGCGTTCATGTGTTTTCTAGTATGAGGGCGTTTGAGAAGTACAAGAAGCGGCACGCAGAAGAAGAGAATACCAATATAAATGGAACAGATAATGATCTTTCAACCAATGTTAGCAATGAGGAAGATTACCCTTTACTACATACGTCACTGCCGATGTTGAGTGTATTTAAGAAAAATGCTCCGTTTATGGTGATCTATCGATACCGATCATATAACAACAGATACGAATTCTGCAAAGTGTACTTTCGAGTGATTTCATCACAAGTTTCGTATTACTATCTCAAGTTTCAGTTTGATGATAATGACCAAGCAGCTCCCTCAGAGGAAACCATCGTGCTCATGAATAACAACAGTATGATACCTACAGTCGATTTTTCCTTCCGCAATACAAAGTTGCGCATTGTTGGGATAACCGGAACCACTTCCACATTTGGGGGAAACGGAATAATCAAAATGCTCGTAATAAAACCAAAAAATATATTGTTGAGTGATAATATGCACATTACTCAGAATAAGGAAAAGGTCAAGGTAACTGTCACAGAGAATCATTTATATGAAGCTGTGGATCGACAAGACAAGGTTCAGATTCAAAAAATGATAAATGATGCTCGTCCTTTAGTGAACTTGCCGCTTGTTACTTACCTAGATGAGGGTGGGGTGAAAATCGGAAATAAGTACAATAATTACGGTAAGTTCAAAATGTTTGATAATTCCAGTTCCTTGACGAGGGATGGGCTTATATTAGCTAGCATTATGTTGGTTATGCGAGAGCAAGAGTACCGAAAAAACAAGGGCACCAGTAAACTGTATAGAGGATAAAGTAAGTAAGTGACATAAGTTACTTTTCTTCAAGAAGCATTGTACACCAAATTTTTGTTTGCCCCGCGGACTTCGACTCCTCCGAAAAAATTAAATCGTCAGAATCGTCGTATACTACAACCTTGCGCCACTAACTGCCAACCTTTGGAGAATTAATATCGTACAGTGGGGTAATTATAGTCAGATCTGTTTGTTTTTTTGTAAAAGTGATTGATCTTTTTCTATGTTTGTCACTAGATCCTTGGCTATAATATGCCACATTCCACATCGCCTAGACGGACGTTGCTCTCCACGTTCGGCGTTATGTGTGCACTAGCGTTTTACCGCAAAAAAATGCAATTTTTTTCGTTGCAACTCCAGACCAAGAGGGGTAAGTTTTCACATTTACTTGCGGGGTAACTTGACAGAAACCCACCATGATATAAAAATACGAACACAGGCCCATTATAAATCCACTGGATAGCGTGGCCGTTTGATTTTCCTTACTTCATGTAAACTCATACACATATTGCCATATATAACCTCACACTTATATTTGAATATACTTATTTTCGTCCTTTAACGATACCCTACACCTTCAATCAAGATTAAGATTCAGACGCCGGCGTCTATGGCCACCCCAAAGAAATATATCTGTGCGTTTTGCGCAAGAGCATTCACACGATCAGAACACAAGCAACGACATGAAAGATCACACACTAATGAAAAACCGTACCACTGCCTACATTGCACGTCATCCTTTGTTAGAAGGGATTTACTCCAAAGACATTGTAGAACAGTTCACAACATTCAAGTCAATTCTCGTCAAATGAAAAGTCCGAAAGATGACATAACAGAAGTCGAAGTTGTGATACCTGTGTCAAACGAAAATGATGAAAACCAACTTGAATCTAGAACAAAGAGGAGAAAAAGCACTAGCGGAGTTCCCGATGAATTTCATTTAGACTCTGATCCCCAGGATTTTGAAGGAAAGTCAGATATTTCCAAAACTAATAATATTTTGAGAAATCACGATTTAATTCACCTTTTATCAATAACAAGAAAATTGGAATCTATTCTCATTACCTACGATCCAACAAACGCGGAGTTTAACTTGAATGACTACTTCTTAATTGGATATGTTAATTTATTATCTTCTTCAACTTCGTACATGATTTTTGACAAGATGCTTAAAGATTTATTGCATTATTTGAATTCATATAACCTCAACCACAACCAAAATTACACACACGATCCTTCAAAGAGAGCTGCACCTAACAACTACAAGATTGGAATTGTGTATGCCATTATTTCGTTAGGATATATTAACAATAATAATCCAACGAAGTCGTTGAAATTCTTTAATAAGTCCTGGGATCTATTGATTCAAAAACTAATTCCTAATTACAATAACAATAATAACTTGTTTGATCAGATTGATATCTTGAATAGCTTGTTTCTTTTGTCATTCATCTACTTGAATTATAGTCTAAGTGTGTTTTCCGAAATTAGCGAACAAGTACCAGAGGAGCAAACAATTAATAACGACATTATACTAAATTACCTCAATGACATCAGTTTTATAATAATTTCCAATTTAAACAATTCAAATACCATCAATGACAATATAATTGATCTTAACTTGAACTTGTTCTGGAACATTTATATCTTTTTGTCAACCCACCTAAAATCCGAGCCACCAAAATTCTACTATTTCTTTATTAAGAAGCAGATTCAGAATGAGGATTTGTATACTGTGATGAACAAGCTATCCATATCACATGTTAATTTGAACACAAGCCCCAATTCAACCTTCTTGAAAAAGATTGTTATTGCCACTTTATCAAATGAATTAAAATTATGCAATACTGGGAACAATTTCCTTATATTTTCTTCAAAAAACTGCCTTCATAACGCAATAATTTTGATTAACAAATCAATTAACGTACTTAAGACCTTAGTCTCACCATCCAAACCCACCACAAATTCCAAATATTCTGATTCCTCTGAACTTTTGTTGTCAACAGCTGGACAAAATAACCAGACCACCAGTGGGATTAAACTATTTGAATTGTTCAAGAAGAATATCATTATTAACAGTCCATTAAAGTTTCACGAATTATTGAACAATTATTTATTTGTTCCGTCGAAGTACTATAACTGGGAATTGTTGTCTATCACTTTACAGGAGATTACAATGAATACAACGTTGAACAATATTTTGTTGGAGAATTTACTGTCTCGAAACCTCATGCCGCCCTCTGCATTATTAGCAGAGCTAGACAATTTTTTTAACTACAAGAACTCACCAATTGAAATCAATAACAACTTAAGCATAATTAGTTTTCCAGTTATATTTTTCACAAGTTATCTTAATTTGGGGCTAATCAAGCTTGATGACTTCAATGTGACCCAACTTAATTTCTTGAACAGCTTCATAATCCAATGGTATCTAATTATGAATAAAATTTTATTGATGATTTGGAACAATCCAGATTTATTTGAGGTCAACTATATTCTTCAAAACGTTATTTACTTCTTGTTGGATAACAAGAAATGCTTACAGAAAAAACTTAAGTTAGAGTTGCCTAATAGTCTACAAGTTTCTGATAAAGACGAGGAATTTCTCTTTGATAAGAAATGGTTCTGGATCTTAAAAATGAAATTTGAATCCATTTTTGAGTCATGGATGGATTTCATAAAGAGAAATATGGACTCAAAGCTTCAGTCAGACTTTCTTAACAACCCATTATACTCCAATTTCTTTCTTACCAGATCAAACAGCGTTGCACATTTGCGGATGAACATTAACAAATACTTGAATGAACTTGCAGTTACAGAATTGCAAAAATTAAATGAAGAGGCTGCAACACCCCCTGAATCATTACATAAAGCACCTGCATCCAGTTTGTTTATCAATTATTCGAATACATGTAACAACGGGGATATTGATGCTGCTATAGACATGCAGACTTTCAATAATCGCAGATCTAATTCTATTACCTTAGGGATTTTAGCAAGCAATCATGAAAATATAAGTGGACGCAATACAATATCGCCAGTATTACCGAGCTCAACTAGTTTAAATAACGTTGGACATCGTGGTGTCCCATTCTCCTCCAATTATGACACTACCCAATCCAGCTCACACTTTCGTTCATCATATTCAACATATCCACCACACCCCAATTCTAGGAACTTACCACAAGCAAGGGGTGTAAGCACCAATAACGGCTCCTTAGGATTATTGCTACCACCAATTATTGGAAAAAAGAATGTCCAAGCTGAACTTGTGTCTTCTAACTCTGGTCAAACTATAGACCCAAAAGTGGCAAGAATTAAGCCAATAGTGCCAAGTATCCGGAAAGATGTTTAAACTGTATAAATCTACATTTTGTTCATTAGTAATTTAATATATAATTCATAATTTAGCATGCTCAACTACTATATCGGCGTGAAATGGTTTCAAGTCCCAAAGATCTAGTATTTTAGGATTGATTTCGATTGATTCGTTGTAGCAGTAATTGATTAATTCGATAGGAAGAGCAAATGCCACTTTTGATAATTTCTCAACTTGTTTTACTTCTGTATCAAATAAAGGCAAATTAACCTCGGCATTTGAGCAAATCATACCAACTAGCTTATTGTTCTTAAAGACACCACCACCTGAAGAACCATTCCAGCATGAAGAAGAGGTAATTATCACCGAATTCAACAATTTTGAGCTTCCTTCGAAGCTAGGAAGAGCCAATTTAGCATTTATGAAACCACATGAGCTAATTGGTACTATGGATTTGTTATTGAAAAACAAGCCAAATCCCTTTGAAACGACCTCGTCACCTTTATCACACCCACTGGATATAAGGACTGATTGATACCCGAGTTTTGTGATTTCCATCTGGTTATTCAAAGAAAGGGATATAAAAGCTAGATCCAATCTTTCATTAGGAATTCGAATAATATCGTCTGATGTTAATGTAATGGTTATCGACTTTGATAAATAGATGATACATTCAAAGTCATCTCCATTAATGGAAGGACTGATTACATGAAGATTGGTGATGAAAGTAGATTGGTTGTATAGTATGCATGATCCCCAAGAGGTTGTCAACGGATTTTTCACGAGTATAGGAAAAACGGAGGAATTAACATTATTATCCAAAGACTGTCCATTACTTGAAAGGAGATCAAATGTGGAATCAGCTTTGAAAACTTTGAGAATCAAATTCCATGATAGAATAACTACCAAATCACCATCACCGTTAAATTTCTTTAAATTACCACCAATCAAACCAAAAGAATCGTTTGAGTTTTGTAAATGAACTATTCCTCCAATCATATTTTCCAAATACTTGACATCTGTGAAGTATCCCAATGGTGATTTACCTTCAATTATGTAGTTGATATTCCCTTTGGAAATAAAATTTGCAAACAATAATGAATTTGTATAATTAAACGGATATGAGGTTATACTAAAGGGTTTACCTATATCACTCTTAGAACAGCTCACAAAGTTTATTGGTTGGTAGTGAGAAGAATTTTTCTTATAAAACTCTGAGTTATTGATTAGCTGACATTTCAATACCGATAATTCGATCGTTCTTGTGTTCTTAAGATCATGGGGATGGAATCTGAATCCGTTGGACTTGAAGTAAGCCAAATAATCATGCAAATCTGGATCTGAGATATTTAACTGAGCTTCAAACACACCTCTATACCATTGAACCAGATTGCCATCTGTACCTGAACTGACTAATATTTTGTAGTTCCATATATCAGGGAGGGTATTTATAGTGAGGACAAAGTCCAGGATGTAGTTGTAGTATTCATCCCTAAGAATGAGATGAATACCAGAGTTTGCATGAGACTCACCTCCCAAAAAACGAATAGACACGGGCAAATGGTACCAAAGATACACCATGGATGGTAAGATAGAGTTTGAGTAATTTGTTCTCTGGGGTAATCTAGCTGAGAACCTCGGCTCCTGTACAAAGAATTTTGTCATGCTGGTTTAATGTGGTCCTAAAAAAAATTAAAGTGGCAATCAACAGTAAATTACCAATGGGTTTGTGAGGCTAGAAGAAAGCCCAAACCTCAGTACTTTGGAAGGTTCTATTTAAACAATTAGAAGTAATTTACTTATTTTTAACGATTAAGTAATTGCTGTGTGCCAGAGAGTAAGTGAATTGTAAATCATTACCTACATAATCAAAAGCACGTTCACGTGACTGAAATTAGACACGTAACTTGACACAAGAGTCAAGAAAAAAAAACTACGTGTACGCCATAGAGATTGGTAAACTATGAGATTGTTGATAGGGTTGATCTCACTTTTCGGGTGTTTTCTTCTTGTGTTAGGCAAAGACTACTATCTGATATTGGGTGTGAATAAGAATGCCAATGAGAAACAAATCAAGAGTGCTTATAAGCAGATGAGTCTTAAGTATCACCCAGACAAGAACCCTGGCAACGAAGAGGCACACGAAAAGTTCTTGGAGGTCGGAGAAGCTTACGAAGTATTGAGTGACAAAACAAAGAGGAGAAACTATGATCAATTTGGTAATCCAGATGGCCAAGGTCAGCAGTTTGAATTTGGCAATATGTTTAACCAATTCTTCGGCGGGGGACATGGTGGACATCCCGGACAACAAAGAGGAAGCAATTCACAGCTCAATTTGAACGTTCCACTTGTGGACTTTTATAATGGGAACGTTTTAGAGTTTGATCTCGAGATGGTTAATATCTGTGAAGAGTGCAATGGCTCAGGGTCTGAAGATGGGGAATCGCACAAGTGTTCCAAGTGTCACGGAAGCGGACACCTAATGATTACGAGACAATTAGCCCCAGGCATGATTCAGCAAATAAATGTGGCTTGTGATCAATGCGGAGGTAAAGGCAATGAGATCAAACACAAGTGCAAGCATTGTGGAGGACAAGGTTGCAGGCATGGAAAGAGACACTACGGCGTTAGAGTGAGGCCCGGGCAAGAGCGTGGTTCCACGATAGTGTTACCAGGTGAGGGTGACAGGAGACCAGGTATAGTACCAGGAGACTTAATTGTCGTCCTCAACGAGGAATTTACCAAGAGTTGGGGATACAGACGAGTAAATGACAATTTGTACCGTACTGAAGTCTTGAGCTTGAATGAATCATTGAGGGGAGGTTGGGAACGTACTATTCAATTTTTTGGAGAAGATGATGATGTGGTTAAGTTGAATCGTAAGAGAGGAGTTATTGTGCTAGACGGAGAGATAGAAGTCATCAAAGGGATGGGTATGCCAAAAGATATTGAGCATCATGAAGATGAGTACGGGGACTTATATATTGAATATAGAGTCGTGTTTCCTGGTGGCAAAGCAGCAGCAGATCTCGAACACGATGAACTATAGAAGGTTCCGTTAAAGAAGACACAAAATAAACATAATACAATAAGCGAAGTGCAGCAAAAAAATAAATTTAATCAGGGTAGAATTTAGAGCGTTTACTTAGCAATTCAACACACTAGATCATACAAGATCTACTGACAAAGAAAATACATGACATCAGAAGTAGTGGATTTAACTGGACTTCCGGGGTCACAAGTTGGAATTTGATGATTCTGCAAATTCGTTTCCGTTCAATTCCTCGAGTGACATAATCCATTCTCTCCCCGCGTAAATTAGTTCATTCTTACTTGGCTCATAACTAAGGCGGACAGGGACCACTACAAAAACCCTTCGAAAAAAAAAAATGCTTAAAAAAACGGCGGGGAAAAACCCACCCGATAAATATGGGGGTATTCCATTAAATCAGGGCAACAGAAAAATTCTACGAGTGCGTTTTATTTTATTCAAGTATGGCTACAACTACAATACCTGCTTCTCTGGATATGGTAGGCGCCAACGATGAAGCATGGCGTCATATAGTGAGAAGTTTTGACTATGACGATGAAACTGAATCAATATTATCCGAGCGGTTTGATGAGGAAGAAGAGGTGGTAGAAGATGTCAGTTTTTTGCTTCGTATAAAACAACTAAAAGCCATGCTACCTGCATTATTCAACAAAAAGACTCATAGCCAGATTCTAACCCAGTACTTTTCCAATGAGATCTTTTATGCAAATAATCTTACCAACCTACCTGAAACATTTTTAAACTTCGAATTCACCAGTTTTTCATCATCCCGTGTTTTATTCCCAGTTGATTTTGATAAGAAAGGTCCATCAAACGAGACACTCAATAGCTTGGTCCTATTCAAGCTTAATAATCTCTCTCAACAAGTTAGTAGTCTAATCACTATTATAAAAACCTTCAACCAAGAAGTTACCATAGCGATGGCCAATTTTGACGACGTCAAGCTGGACTTGTCGACTCTACAGATAGCCAAAACAACATTTGAAACCCTTATTGACAAGTATTTAGGTGATCATCTTAACGAAGTTATTGACACTATCATCAATCTCTTATACGACTACAACCTATTGATGGAGAATAATCACGAATTTGTCATGTTTCGGAAGCAAGCTTTTTCGGATGCGATTCGTGACCATTACGAAACAATCGAAACGACACTCAAAGTACAGAAAAACATCACTCAAGACGACATATGCGTCTTTAATCAATTTATAGAATCAAGATTCATCCAGAATGAAGACTACAGGGAATACATCGGGGAACTATTGAAGTATATAGAAACTTAAATAAAAAAGATACAATAGAAAAAAAATCAACCTTAAATTACACAAAAGGCTTGAATTTGATAACCTGACAAATTATCACTACGCTCAATCGTTGGTAAATAATCGATTAATGAAACAAGTATTGTGGAAAACATGTCTCAAAAACCAAAGCAAAGAATAACCATTTTTAATCCTACGGATTCGCATGATGGAGTAATTCAAGATATTGATAGATTTCACGTCACCTTGAAACCCACCACTGATAACTTCACCGCAGAAAGTGTCCTCCGGGTACCACAGTCAACTGCTCGACTTCATGAACAGTTTCCACACATCAGAAGTATACGGGTCCAAACAAAGCTTGGTAATAGTGACCACCCTGTCTTTAACTATCAATTCGACATGGGCACAAATGTTTACGTGGTGCAGAATGTTCATAAAGATGCACAACAGGAGCAGGCTAAATTCATTGAGGAACTCGCCAGATTTGTACATGGGTTTTTGGGGTTTCCCAATCTTGGTCCAAGGTGGATTAGAACGGTCAACTCCTACTACTTACACACAAATCGCTCTGTTCAATTAAATCTCACGCGTTTAGGTTCAGCTGTTGAGTCAGCTATTTTCCACGATTCCACAGTATTAGATCTCGTCTATGATATTGAATCCGGAATATCCGTAAAACAATTGAGCTCATTACCACAACGAGAATTCACATTCACTACCACCCAAGATATTGATAGGGAATTAGGCTTATTTATGATTGACAAGCAGATAAGTTCGATTGATGATTTGGTGTTAACTGGATTAAGAGTTATATTACCCGAGCTGTCTGAAGATAAGCCTAGTGAACACGAATTGGAAGAGGAAGAATATCGTTTCAAAACAATGTTTCACATTAGACCAAGACATCGTTACCTTTCAGGAGTACACACTGAACTTCTTGATGGAGGTCTTCATCCTGTGATGTCAACTCGATTCCACGAAAAACAAGCCAGATTTCCATTGGAAGACGATGTTTTAGAATGCAAATTTTATTACTATCTCAATGTGGATAAGTCATTGATTTTTGACAAATATCAATCGATACCCGAAGGAGCCCGTCTTGTATTTTCATTTGGGAATTCCGACTTGGAACTTCCGGAATACAAGATCAGAGAATGGGGCAACGAGATCTTGCTTGAGTTTGATGACTTACCTAAAGAGTACCTCAATATAACATTGCACGCCAGATATCAACTTCCTTCGAACAAATCTGATTTTACTACTATATCAAATTCATTGCCAATGGTGTTTTATGGATGTGATGTGAAGGACTCCTCTTTCTTGGATACCTCACCTTTTAACACAAAGGGAAATATTGGGAGTAACTATGAGCAAATGTTCACAAACGATACAGTATTTTACCATTTCAAACATGACGATACATCAGATGCATCGGTTTCAATTCCTCATGGTACATCGTCGTATGTATCGGCACAACAGGCTACAACAGTTGCAGTCTTAGCGGGGCTAGCCCTTTTATTATACAGCTTGTTAAGGACCACTCTCAAGAGAAGATCAGCTGCCCACAAGTTAACTGAAAAGAAGAAAAAATAGTATATTCGCACGTACTGACTTCTATTAAAATGCAATCCCTCTAAGTTGACTTCCAGATCTTGGCGGAGTAGTGCTTGACAAATGCCAAAGGATCTTCAATCTTACCATCCTTGGGGATTTCAATCTCGGATGCAAAAGAGTGGATAGGCAAGACCAAGATATCACTGACCAATTTTGGGATTTCCAAGGCATGGAATTCCTTCCAAGTGATTTTTTGATAGATTGAACTCTGAATATAATCATTAAAGTAGTACATGATAACGTCAGTCCACTTACCAGCACCAGTCCACTTGGAGATGTCCAAGCTTCTTTGGTTGCTAGCCCCAGTCAATTCAAGAGCACCAAGTATCTTCTTGTTTAAGGTCTCTTCGACTATCTTTGCAATTGCTTCACGTAAGATTGGGTGGCCAGGCTTGGCCTGTATAACAAATTGGCAGAACTGTAACCTTCTTGCAGATTCCTTTCTCCAATCGTTGGAGTTGGAGTCTGTTTCAATACTGATGATCATACCTAATTCACTAGGACTAACATTTTCTGGAATCCAATTAGGAATAGGTTGTAATGGGTATGTGTCAATATCAGCGTAGACACCTCCCTTCGCGTATAAGATTAAATAACGGAAAAAGTCCATCCTTAAGATAACTTCAGGTAAGTTTTCGTACGTTTCGATGATTTCAGGAATTTGATGGTACAAGTACTTGATCATTGTCTGAGCTGTGTCATCATTGAACAATTCATGCACAAAGCCAGGGTTCTTCCACGCCCACTGAGATTCACCTTCACGAAACTTTTCATCGAATCGTTCGTCATTCAAACCATGCTTCCAAGTCTGCCAGATATAAGCAGGGAACTTGACGCTTGGATCATATGGATACAAGTAAACCAACTTGTCCCTCAACGAGGCTTCAGGTGGTGGGTGTCTCATTGACTTAAGTTCCCTCAAAATAATTTCGTTTTGTTTCTCTAATGTAAGCAAACGTTCTTCTTGGTTTTGAAATAACTTATCTAGTCTGTTGACTAATTCATCCTGCTTCTTCTCGTTTTCATTGTAGATAAGATTGGATAACCCTAAGATGTTATCATTGGACATGTTTTGCAACACCTCCTGGATGTTCTTTGCTGAACTCTTGGACCCAGTAAGTCGTCCAATGAGTATTATGACTGCTATTATCACCACAGCGATGATAGCAGGGCTTCGTTTCTTGCTATAGTAATTGGCCATGTACCTTGATTTGTTGACAAAAAATTTCGCACTTAAATTTAGATGCCAAAAGTGTAACTGAAACTAAAAAAATTCAATAGTAATGTCGCGTTCTTTATACGGAGGGGCTATTTTGACTAATATCAACTGTGATAGCGTGGTAGATATATCAGAGATCAGGCAGATTCCAGACACTCAAGAGGTATTTATCCTTGAGGGTAACGGAGACGCTCGTTTTGATCGGTCCTTGATTTTCGATTTATTGGAACGAGTAGACGTTGATGATTATGACAAAGCTATTCTAGTACACTTATCTGATTTGTTTGAAGGACAAAATGTCGAAAACCACTTGGTAGAGAAATCACAGAAAAGTATTGACGGAAAGCAACTAGTTGATTATTACTTAAGTTTTGTTCTAGTTGAGAATGACCGACGTGATGCTAAAGACGCCAATGCACCTGCTTCTATTTTAACCTTAATTGGTTTGATACGGCTAGAATCCGTCGAAACTGACGTATTAATCACCATGAATATACCACTACTAGAAGCTACAAGCCACTCTACGATCTTGGCGGGAATAGGCGGCACACACCCTGAAGTTGTAACCATTGGAAAACATTATACATTATTTAAACAAATCTGTTTGGATTTTAACATCGAAGACTGGGGTTTATTTGGTTGAGCGTCAAGTTTCATAAAAACAATAAAAGGATATGGCGAGTAATTGGCTTCGATCCAGCGGTATTATGCCAAGGTTTCAAAATTCACCAACACATTAGGCAATCTTTGTATAGTATAATAAGTAGCGAGTAGTGCAATCAGTAGCATAATAAGGTTTAATACTGCAAACTCGCCTGTTGTCAAAAGTGGAAGAGCAGTATTATAGTAATATGCGTTGTAAACTCTTTTACATTTCACTAATAAAAGCAGCATGTTTGATATTAAATGGTTATCGTGTAGGTGTTATCGATGTGACTTCTGTGGGAAACATGAGGAATAAATAATCTTCTCTATAGTAGTACTTACAATCAATTGTTATGGCCGAATATTCCGGTGAATTAATATTTTCTGTGGATCTAAAAATTTTAGGACTGAATGTATTCCCGTGTTAGCCTTGAGGAAAAAAATACCCGGGCGCTGTTTAAAATGGTATTATCATCATGACAAGTATTGTTGTAGGCCACTGTTACAGTGTGTGGAGTTAATGCAAGTATTAACTTGGACGAGAAAGATTCACTTGTAAGGGCCCTTTTTACTTTTCTGATAAAAATAGCTTCATTACTAATTATAAACCATCGTCCGTGCTGCAAGGTAAGCATGATATCCATTTTAGTATATTTCTGCTTTAGGTCACTTATTTTGGTCTTTATGTCATCCCAGAAAAATATTTTCTGCTTAGGTGCAGGGGAAGGTGCAGGGAAAGGTGCAGGGAACAAGCGGCTGGTAGCAACGATTGCTGTTAAATCTGGCAAAGGTTTGAAATGCGAATTATGATTCCACGCAATAATCCAGCGTCGGGTATTAAATTGAATGTAGTAATCCGCAGAATTTCTTATATGATTTTCGTGAAGATATTTTTTGACGATTGCCAAGTGTTTGTATATACCAACCTGGCAAGTAAACCAACATCCATCATACCATTTCTTGTTTGCTACCAAACTTTGATCAATGTATTTCTTAATAAATGCAAGCTCTCCTCCAGGATAATAAAGTTCATTGGGTGTCAGAACCAACTCACTACCTTTTGGAGTTAACTTCTTACCCTCGAGACGTCGAAGCTCACTAGGACCGTGGTAAAAGGGTGGGTTGCAAACAGTATACCTTATGGGCATAGATACCACTGGAAGTATTGTATCTGGAGAATCTACTTTCTCCAACTCAATCATATCAAGTTCATTCTCCCGTATAATGCTTTTAGCATATTTGTAGGATTCTGAATCTAATTCTGTTGCAATGACCTGTGTTGCAATATCGCTATTTTTCGAAATAATGATGGCGTATATGAGTGAAGCTCCAGTCCCGATATCTATGACACATCTTTTACTATCCCAATTCTCATCACTTCTATTCATGATGTCTCCTGTTACCGCCAAACATTGTTCCACTATACGGATATACTCTTGCCGATTGGTAAGTCGGGGACATAATTTGGTTCTGTTCAATGTGTAATGCTCAATCCCATACTGATGTCTTACCAATGCCTCATTGATATCATACTGACTTTCCGCGGAAGTGAAGTCATACACAGGCAGGCCATCGGATTTGCGCTTTTTACAATGTTTGAGAAGATAGGGATATTTCTCAACTACTTCAGCGATGTCCATCTCAGAAAAATGGGTTCCATAGTTGTGGATTCGAGCTACTTTTTTTTTCTCCTGGTTCTTCATCCAGTCGTTGATTTTTCAAAGTGATATCTAGTGTCTATACATATACGCTTCTACTCATTTGAAAACAAGACCCGCTGCTGTTTCTTCATCTGTTTCATCTTTTTTTTGTCTAGTATAGGAATAGCAGAATCATCCTCTGTTAATTGTTCTGCCGGTCCTACTACACGCCACTTACTAGGATCAGCAACTTGAACTGGATTCACCCGTGGTATTACTCTCTTGATAGATTTCTTTTCTAATGCAGGGAACTTCGACAAGTTTACACTGGAACTGTTTCTTGAAACGTCCCTCGAAGAGCTTGCTGAGGCCGGTGGTGAAGTGACTGGCGACCGACCGCCCAAGATAGGCAAGGAAATTGTCGAAGTATCCTTGTTAAGGTTTTCAAGATATGTTGGTTTATAGCTTGAAGATGCCTGCGAGGTATTAACCTTTGGTTTTGCAGGCGTAACAGTTTTCTTGATGGTAGTATATCTGATTGCTTGTTGTTGAACTGGAGTAACTGTCAGCTTTTTTGTCTTCGCTAAAACCGGAAAGTGATCCTCCCTCAGACGTGACGCTGAACTACCACCCTTCACCCAAGAGTTAGCACTGAAAGCCTTACCATTACCCAACACTGGGAACTGGTCTCGTTCATGCTTAAGTGTCAACTCACTCAAGATGGGAATTAAATTCTTATGTAAATCGGAACTTTTCGGGAAGAAATCCATAAATTCTTTGACCAAGAAGCTCAATTCCTCCGCTGTTTGGTGTTTGAACAACTCACGATATTGGTCGAGAAACTCCCGTGAATCAATTCTCTTCGATTTGAACGAATTGTTAATACTGGTAAATTTGGCGTAGTTTTCAGTACTATAATTCAAGTAATGCTTGGCCCGTTCTTCAAACCGCTTTTTCTTAACCTCAGGCGAATCGTGGTCTTCCTCTTGCTCTCCCACAATATTACTGCGCCTGGAAGACGATGATTCAAAAGTTGACAACTGGGAAAAATGTCTTGTGTTGGAACCGATAACAACACGCTGACCATTCGACAAACCACCATGTTCTTTCAACCCGTGTGCTGTTAAATCCAATTCTTCCCGGAAAACGACAAACCTCTTCTCCACACAAATCGGTACAGCACAGACATAATGGTCTCTTTTAAAATGACTGTATAGCGAATCGTAATTTTTATAGTAATCAGCCGTCTTCGGCGTGTACTGATCGCAAATATAGCACCTTTCATGATTGTGTCGAATATGAACATTCAATTCATCTATCGAGTAGAACCTCTTTCCATGACAATATTTACATTCTGGATGGCCAGTGAAACCTGAATCGCCCCCATCTCCTTCACTCTGATGCTTTAGAAGTTGCTTGTGGAGATAGAGCGGCAATTCACTAACGAATGCCTTCTTGTTTTTTGAACAAATAATGCAGTAAAACTTGTTATGATCCGTTTTGACATGCTCCGCCAAATGCTTAAAGCTTTCAAATACCTTGTTACAGACAGCACATTTATTTGCCAACAAAGCAAGAGTGTCCTTGTAAATGGTCTCCTTAGTGAATGCGATATTATATTCACTCTCAATATTCGAGAAGTCTTTGACCGAGAAGTCGTCAAATAGCTTGGTGATTTCATTGGTGAATATAACTTTTTCATTCTCGCTACGACAAATCAAACATGATTTCTTTGCATATAGTGCTCGTTGTCTTAAAGTACATTTGTGACAAGTTGTATGATTGCAGGGGGTAACTGCAGCATATTCAGTTTTGTTGGCACAAATAATACATTGTTCATGCTCCTCCAACTCTAAATCATCCACTGACTCGATTTTTGAGGGCGTAGATTGAGGTTTCTCGGAAGTAGGTTTGCGGTTTCGCAGATAGCCACGTCCTCCATTGGAAGAGCGACCACCACGGGTGTCTTTAGGATTCCTTGCAGGTTCAGACATTATAATAGGTAAGTTGAGAGGGTCCCCAGGTAAAATTCACGAGCAGTGGATGCTTTCCTATGAATCCAGAATTATGTCTGTATGTGAAGATTTTGACATTTTTGTGCGAGGCACGTCCAATTTGAAGATTATATTTTCGTATTTATACAGGTTCTTGTTTGTTAATTAGATCGATATGTTCAATGTCAGTGCCACGTTAAATGTTTCAAAGTTACTTTACAATCCATCTTTATGTCTTCCACATCATACTGTGAAATCTTTTGATCAGATTACTATTCCATTTTCTATACAAGGTCATCCAAATTCAGTTATCAAAGGCGTAGTTTTGGATAAGGACAACTGCTTTGCTAAGGACCATGATGATAAAATATGGCCTGATTACTCAGATACTTGGAGGAGAATACAAGAGGCATACCCAAAGGAACAATTGTTAATTGTTAGTAATTCAGCCGGTACAAACGATGATGTCAACTACAAACAAGCGATCAAGTTAGAGCAAGAAACGGGAGTCACTGTATTACGTCATCCAACGAAGAAACCCGGCTGTTTCAACGAGATTCAAGCGTATTTTAAAGCGTTAGACATACAGCCCCACGAAATCATTGTGGTTGGTGATAGATTATTTACAGATATGCTAATGGCGAACATGATGGGTAGCTGGGGTCTTTGGTTAAGTGAGGGAGTGGTAGAGTCGCAAAAGATCCTTCCCAAGCTTGAAAGGTCTTTATATGCTCAATTAGTGACTAACCGAGGTGATTCATCATTCAAGCCACCTGTTCCCAAAATTACAGGTTAGATCTATTATTTTGCAGCTATTTAATTAGAAATCTGTTTATCAAAGTTAGGTACCTTCATTGTGTTATTTGCGATTTATCGCAGACAGTGACTTTCACCAAGCTGTCGACAATAACCACCTATTTTTGGAGCTTTGAAATGAAAAGAAACATTCACATTTAATCCTACTATATATAAATTAATGTTTCAAAGATGACTTTTACAGTCTTCACTGCTGACTCCAACAGTTATGCAACTCCTTGCTACTGACAACAAATATTAAGCCCATAACTGCCTCTGTTCGAAATAATCAACGTGTTTACCTTCTGATTTATCCAATGCTTGGACAACTGAATACCGAATATCGTCAACAATAACTGGACTAGCACAGCAACAAAAATAACTTATCCGGTAGATTGCTTTATTTCTGTCCTAACAAACTCTCCCATATTAGGTCTACCTTCGATGAAGTTGATATGACTCAATTGCGAGTGAATCATATCAATAACGTCTCAATTTTTGTTGGGATCAGTCTCTGAGCTTTTCTCACTCTCCTTGTCAATCTTATCAATACCTGACGCATCAGGTGTCAAGTTTTTAATTTCGAAATCGTCTGAGTTAACCTCTGAATTGGGTTGAGTAATGTAAATAGTAGCATCAATTCTGGTTCCTTTCAATGCGACTAACACGCGGTAAAATCAAAGTAAAGAACTGTAGCTCTTAACAACCCAACCAATTTTAACGTTTTCTTTATATTAGTAGGTACTCTTCTAGCCAAGTTAACTGCTTTAGAATAGATACCAGGAATACCATTACCATCAGCAACAAAAACACCGGTCGTTTAATTCTTTGCTGGTTAAGTATTTCCAGATGGACCTTCCAAGGACACTTGATCGCGCAGTCTTACCAGGATGTCGTTGTAAGTACTGATAGAGACCATGAGTAACACCACCTTTCACCTTAGCGCATATTGTAACCCTGTCTCCAAATTCAAAAGTTTCCGTGAGGGTGAATGGATGAGATTGCCAAAAATAACTTGGTCGTAAAAAATAAACATAGGCATATCCACCATGAGTAGGTCTCCAGTAAGTAGTTTTAGGAACTGTGACACGCAATGTTTCATCTGCTAACAAGGTGGCCTCAGCTGTGGGGAGTCCAAATGTCAATAACCTGCTGACTCTTAGAAGGAAACTTAAAACCCAACCTGCTGGTGTAGCATAAAAAAACTGTGTAAATTCCAAGCTTTCACAGTGTAACCAAGAACCGGCAAGGTAAATTGCCACAAGAATATAATGAATAAAAAGGTTGTCTCTCCCACCAAATAAAAACAATAACAGGTTAAGAAATGGTGTCATGATTCCTGTTATATCACCTGCCAAACGACATAATGTCTCTGTTTTTTTGAATAATGGTTTATCATTCATTGAAGTTATCTGAACTGCAGAAAAAGCAATAGTCATTGCAACAAATATCAGAATGAGTAATGAGTCAAACCTTAAAGGTATCAACACCATAAAGTAGTGAATAAATATCAAGCTCTCTTTTGCCTTCTTTCTACAGTTGAATCCAGTAAAGTAACATGCTTTCTCCAGGCAGTTGATATTGGGCCAGCAAAGTATTCAACAAGGCTAGGGACTAAAATTTGCGTCCAATTGGCGATAGAAGCAACAATTGTAATAGCAAGAAAATAACTAAGTAGACCAGAGCCACAATAGACAGACCAATCATAGTTTCCCAAGTATTCCCTATAAGCTTCTTTGTAGCCAAGCGCCAAGGTATGATTTATTTTAACAGGAACATCAACTGGGGTAGATACATTAAAATTCGGAATATCTGTACTAGATACAGGGTACCTGGTTAATTGATGTAAGCCTGTTCAAAGTCTTCTCTTGTATAGTTGGTTTTATACTCATTATTACAAGTTTTTAAAAAATACTTTGATGTAATGGGAAGAATTTCAGTTCCCCACTGCCATGCACCCAGCAAATGATGCAAACTAGTTCAAGTTTATATAACCAAAGTTGGCACCGAGTGGATTACCATTTTTACAAAATGTTGCTGCATCTCGCACAGTCAATTGACAAGCATAATTTGCTTGCCAAATATCACCGTAAATGTGAAAGGATTCAGCTGCAATTTCCAAGCTTAGCAAATAAATGAAAAAGTAAAATTTAGCATGTTTGCTGCTGTCTTCCAAATTAATGATGAAGCTTACCAGAGGGAATTAATTATACGTATTTAATAGTCTTGGTCATCATAAACATCTCTCGTATTTTTTGATGCCTTGGAAGAGAGAATGGAAAAAGTACGTGAGAAGGGGATATTATTATAAGGTATTAATTAATAAAATATTACGATATTGAATTAATGAATTATGATAGAATAAAATTTGTTTTGTACGTTGGAGCTTAGATTTCGAACGTGGAATTGCATAAAGAAACGCAATTGCAGTGACTTGATTCGTAACTCAAAGAATGCGTTTATACTTTAGCAGAAAACGCCTTTATTTAGGAGCATTATAATATTACGGGGTTGGGCGTTGCCCTCATTTGAAGTGAAAATTTAAACTAACAAATTCAAAGTTGTCATATTCAATGAGCTACCTCAATTGTCTAGATTGTACTACAGCAACAAAAATAAAAAACTATATAGAACTTCCATGTGGCATCGTCTCATTACGGTACTACCAAACTTCAAATAAGCATGTCCATCGCTAGTCAACTCGGATTTCTAGCACAGGTACTGGGGAGGAAATATATGAAAACTTTTGTCGATTTCTGGGCAAAATATAAACCTTCGCCCAATCAATGATGCGATCAGATAAATGGAATCAAGGCTCACAACCATCTACAGAAGGTTGCAAACTGTCCTTTTTGAAGTGCGAGGTTGGTCTCTGCCTTAAGTTGATGACCTTTCGTTTAGGATTTGTTTGGTCTACAATAATTGAAAAACGAAATGCATTCTACCTGTGGTGCAACGCTAGTTTTACGAATTACTTAGTATGCTAGGAAATTCAAAAAAACAAAGGGATAATCAGTTGTATAACTATTAGCTTCATTTTTTTTTAAGTATTCTGCCGAACTTTGGAACGGCCAATCAATCTAAGACCATGTCTGTGCAAAAAAATAAAAATAACACTTAAATTAAACATAAAGATAGAATTAAAAGTAGGCCATCCACAATGTGTCAGCGGCTGCCAAGTTTCTTGGGTTGACTGCTTGCGAAATCAACTCCAACACATTCTGCGTAGCAACTGAAGGACCTGACGATATATGACCCATGGATACAACTCTCTTTATGATAAGATCCACGTTGATGCGTACAATTTCTCTCAATTGCTTGTCTTGAGGAACAGGACGTGGTGGGTCTTGTTGAGAACACCAAGAGATTACCTCATCACGAACAAATAATGTCAAATACTGCTCCAAATCAGATTCTGGTTCAGTTAAAGCTCTAGCGATGCACAACACGTAAACTGATAAGACACCTTCCAAGCTAGTCTCACCGATTAATTTCTGAATATTAGGCGTTAACCGGAAAGGAACCATTTCTGCATTATAAAATAAAGGAGCCGGTCTTCCCTGAGGATTATCGATCAATGCACTTTTACTGGCGATTTTGCACGGTAACATGTCTGATGTCCACACATTACCTGTTCCCTTGTTCACATGAATTTTTTGCGGCTGTCTTGTGTTGACACACATCATATAAGTTGTGAAAATAAAAGAAGCATACTGCGAAGTAAACTGTTTTCTAAAGAGCCAGAAATCTTCAAATTGTGGGAACAATTCAATGAAATAATTCTTAAGTACTGTAGATGGAACCAAGAGAGACTGAATGGCGCTTAAGATTTCAACTCTTATACTCATAATATCAGGCTTAGGCAAACGTTGATCGAATGCAGCTCTCAACTTCTCAATAGTGTAAACAAAAGGTTCATCGCGACTCTTGCCATTACGAAGACAGAAATCTTCATACACCTTTTGCATCGTAATGTCTCTGTTATCATCATTAATGATACGGATATGTGGCGATAACGGAACCGCAATAGGTAACGTAAATTGAATATTCCGACGACGAGTCTCAACTTTTCTTGAAATAGTATCATTGAAGATACGGAAAATTTGGAACACGTTCTCTTCCCTACGGCAATGGCGAGCAGCAGGGAACTGAACGGCAAATGTATGCAAACTTCCATCATGACAACGAATTTTTAACCTCTTGTAACAAGCGTTAGTACCACGGGCAAGATCAATTGTTGGTAAGAATCTTTCAATCTTAACAAAATGACTATTATTGTCCTTGTTTAACAAATATTGACCGGGCACTTCGATATCTTCGAATTTCTGATGGTGGAACTCACTCAAATGTGGACACAAGTTCTCAAGGTTAACTTCTGAGAATCTTCTATCCAATTTATCCTCAAGTCTGTCCCTCCATCTGCGTAGCTTTGTGATATAGGTTTCTAGATTTGGCTTGCCAATTACAAGATCCTTCTCAAATTCAGCTCTGATCTGTTTGGGGAGTACAGTTTCGGCAAATCTTGTAATGTTGGCCTCGGTAACAGGTGGCAATTTAGCATCATCTCTCGGGTTGCCAAGACGGTTTAAATACTGAACACCATCGTTTAGTAAAGCAACGCCAAGTCTGTAGGCATCTTCATCAGCAGTGCACTTGAATCTCAGATTTATTTGGTCAACAAGTGACTCCAATGAAAGAGCCAACAAAGGATAAGCGGTTTTCAAAATACCCATAATTTCATCCACATGTTCCAATGATTGACGAATTGGAGTTGCAACATTCAGTTTGCCTGGTTGTGATTGAGAATTATTGTTTGAGGATGTTGTAGCACCAGTTTCGGGGCTATTATTAGAATCAGGGTTCTTACCCTCTTCAGGAACACTACCATCCGTTCCTTCCTTTTGGGTTTGGTTCTGTGGAAGTTCGACCTTTTCTTTTGCATCTGACTCAGGCTTCAACTCAGCGTTTATATTGGCAGCTTGCTGTCGTGAAACTTCAAGAGCTTGGCGTTGCTGCGCCGCAAAATCTTCTTTGGTTGTTCTAAGTTGGAAATGTAAGGCTTGTGGGTAACTCTTCGCAATACGTACAAGTACTTGTCTGGCTAACTTAGCTTCCTTGTGTGACAAAGAGGTTAATAGTTGAGGAATAAACGTGATCCAGTACCACACTGGTACTTCACCACGGAAATTTTCAAATGCTTGGGCCAAGGTACCTGAAGCATCATCTAAGCTAATAAGCCAAAGGATTCGAGCCAACAATTTCCTGGTCTTCCCATTCTTGTAAAGACCAGCGGCCTGTAAGTAGCAACTGATTGCATTATTGGCATAGACCATATCATTAGGGTTCTCCTTGAAGCGACGATCGTTAAACAGACCCCACTCTGCCCATGCCTTCGGTAAGTTGAGGTCAATCTGTACTGAAGTGGCAAATGCTTTGTTTGCCTCATCCATTTGGTTCAACTTGTTTAAAAACATACCCTTCAATGTAAAGAACTCTGCCTTTTGTTGGGTAGCAAAGTAAACCAAGTTTGTGTTACTAATAACGTCAAGGCCAGTGTTGAGTTCATTTGCATTTTGATAATGGCACTTCACCTGCTCCTTCAATTTTAAGAATGCTTCCTGGATTTCAATATTAGGAAGTTGGTAAATCCTGGTTAATTCTTTGATACAGACATCTGCCATGTTATGTTTCCTTGCCACATGGGCAAATCTGTTAATGACCCATGCAATTTCGTGGAAGCCACGATAAGCATACGAATTGGCATTACCGCCCGAGTTCGATTGTTGCAAAATAGGAATAAATGGCATGTATACCTTGTTTATAACTTGGAAAGCATGTTGACGCCAAGTAACTAAATCATTCCAAATATTGATGTCATCCCAGGTATTAGGCAATCTTTCACGCCAAACTTGCAATACTCTCTTAAGTTCTTGAGATTTAACGTCCAAGTTTTGAGCGTTTGTAGTAACAAGACTGGCATACACCTGACTTGCTTCCATAAATTCAACATACTGTTGGAACGTGTGCAAAAGAGGAATGTGAGCATTGTTAAATCTCTGTGGAAGTCCATGCCACTTTCTCAAGGCCAACTGAATTCCTTCATCACATAATCTCGAAAGGTCCAGTAAAGTCTCTTTTTCTTGTCCATAACCTTGCAAACATAAGAAGGTTTCAAATACTTGCCTTCTCGGTGTTGGCACATCCATTACATTCTTGACCGTTTGATCCAAAGTTTCTCGATCGTTGTACCAATCAGCAACTCTCCAACCACATTCTAAGAGTAAGTCCGAGAAACCTTCATGTCTAGCCAAATCGGTAAGAATATCCCAATGTTGTAATTTCTCAGCGCACAAAATCCAATGATCTTCCCAAAGTGCATACTCGGAATCACCATACGGCAATGCCCCACTACGAGCTTTGATCTGAGCAGTTTCGTACAATTGTTGTGCCTTATCCCAGAGGCCAATCTGTTCATAGGACAAAGCGCTAATAGTCTCGGAATATTTTGCTCTTCTTCTCCATAAACCATAGAACATATCGTCTTCCTTCAAAGTTGCATATAACTTAGCAAGTGCATCCTGGGTAATCTCATGGACGTCGGCGTTACCATTGACAGATTGTTCTTCAATATTTTCAAGTATTTGAATACCCTGAGACCAGGAATTAAAATTAGATGCAAGGCACTCCACAGCAAACGGAGGTAATTGTAAACTATCACATCTTGCAATACCTTCCAACAACGACTGAACAACATTGGGTCTGCTATCTATTTGTCGAGTGTGGTAGTCCTTTGATAACAAAATAACCAAATAGCGTGTGAAATCTAAATGTTCAGAGCGTGGGATGGAGGTAAATGCTATTGGGAACAAGTTTGCCCAAGCACGATGAATTGTTTCACTGCTCTGGTAAAACATATCCACAAGTGGCTCGAATATATCACCAGCTTTGACTTCACTAATTTCGTTCAAAAATTGACCATGCTTCTGCAAAAGAAGTTGCAAACCTTGATTCTCAGTATCAATCTGCATGTCGCCCTCTGTTGGAATTGGTAATGTGTCAAGTGCAGTCATCTTAGCTTCAAGGTCGACTCCCTCGAGCTTCTTCTCAAAATTGAATGAACCATAAAGAAGTTGTAACGCCTGGTTTAACCACTGGTAATCTGCTAAGAATTCCCAATTCTGCTCCCGAATAACATAGTAGAGCCTCTTATTGATATCTTTTTCAAGACTGTTATCCAAAATAGACATTAATTTACGTCTGATGGAAACATCCGCAGACCTGGTACCGACTAAGAAAGCTTGCTCCATGCGAACAGTTAATTCAGTACAACTAAAAGTGTCATCCTCAAAAATGTCAACAATGATCTGATAAAATTCCTTAGATAAAGTAGGTTCTCCTCTGATTTCAAATACCATCATCTTTGCTAAAATAGCTGCCTTCTCCTTAGTGGTAGGAAATAAATCAGTTCTCGAAAATACCCAACTCTTCACTATTCTAATGATTTTTTCAAGGGTATTATTGTCTAATGAGCGTTCAATTAACTGTGCTAGCAAAGACAAGAATATTCTTCTTTGATCTCCTAAATTGGAAATTCTCATGGAGGATAAGTTAAGAATCTTTTCTAGTAATTTAGTTGTCATCTTTGCTTCATATTCCGAGTTTGAACTATCCTTCGATGACGAAGATTGGGAACCTTGATGTGTTATAGTTATATGGTCCTTGCACAATTTACTAAACGTTCTCATGATCAGTGGCAAGAGTGAATCAAGAATTGAGGGTCTGTAGTTCGCCAAAGTCCATGATAATGTTACACCTGCAGCTACAGATGGCATATCACCCAAATCTTCTGAAACAGTAGATGATAGTAAAGTAATGAAGTCTTTGACACTTTCATCCTCTTCATCTTCCTCACTCAGTTTTTGATCATTAATGGCTTGAAGTATAATCCTCAATACACGTTGTAGGACTTCCTGGATATCATGATTATCAGATTTGATGCACTTCTCCAAAAGCTTATGAAGATATCCCAAGTTAGATAATATCCATTCCAGTTGCTTCCACTCCAACACAACACCTAATACTTCCAACGCATTGAGACAGTATCCCAATAAATTTGAGGAATTCAAGTCATTGGAAAGTAAAAACTTCTCGAAGAATGAAAGCTTAACAGAAACCTCAGCCCAATGTTCTGGGCTTAACAAGTCATTCAAAATGCCCAATGCCTTTTGACCTAATTCACTTTCAGAAGCTCTTTGAGGACTAATACAAACATAGCGAATCAAAAATGTGACACAAGCTTCCCTCTGTCCAAAGGAAATACTATAGTTAGGTGAAGTTGTAAAGTCACTATCCTTAAAATTTTCTTCCTTGGTATCTTCAGTGGATAATGCTTTAGCTTTTCTTTCCCACTTCAAAATTAATTCTGCCAATTCAATTGCTAAGACTTGGTTCTCTATAGCTGGGTTAGCTAAAATGGTCAACTTACCCATTGCAGTAATAATATTGGAAATGAAATGCTCACGAGCTTCAAAGAATAAGTCGGGATGTTGAACAATAAACTGATATACATTCAAGACTTGAGTAACGTTAAAACCGTCTTCGGAAATAACACGACGAGGCCACTTAATCCAACTATCAGGGGAATCGGCATCCACCATTCGTTGAGACATGACTGGTGCTAAAATATCCAATGCTTGTCTCGCTAAATGTCTGGAATCGGTTTGATGTGTACGAAGTAATGCAACAAAAACTTGAGTGGAGAGCTTTGCTGGAGTTTCAAAGGCCGAGATAAAGTATGATGTTGTGACATATGCAACTTGTTTGGCAATATTATCTTCCAACTTAATATAGTTCCAACTAAACTTAATGATGTCTTTACGCAAGTCACTTATAAAATTTGCACACCACTTAAGCAAAATTGAGGTCATCTCAAGTAAAGCATACCTGTAGTTATCAATTGTGCCTGAGGTGTGGTCAGTTATAATATCCTTAGTAGATTTCCAAATCTTCTCGTTGATTTTATTCAACCAATCTGGGATGGCTTCATTTTCGAAGAACGCATCAGCCTTACCCTTAATTTCAGCTTCATAGATAATGATTGAGTTAAATATTCTCTTAATGAAAAATATCTTGGACTTAAGTTTAAAGTCAGGTTTGCTAACAAAATCGATACACTTACCCAAGTAAGTTTCTCTCAATTTGACATCATCTGAACGAACTATCGTGTTAAAAATGTAGTCCTCTAACTGGTTTGGAATTGGAAGATCCAATTGAGAATGGCGGTCAATTATACTGAATACCATGTCAACTTCATCTGTTTTCTTCTTCAAGTAGTGAACTAAAATACTCTGGAATTTATCAATTGACTGCTCTGCTTGAAAGTGGGCAGGGGAAATTAATGAAGCTTCATCCTTAATCTTGACTATCTCCTCAAGTAGCTCAGAAAGGTTAAGTAATAATTCTTTTAGGCTCTTGTCTAGCCATTCATCATCATACTTGATAATGGAAGCAAGAAGATCAATAACGTTAGCAAACTTTACCACCTTTGTTTCGTCATTTGGTTCATCCTTAACGTTTTGAAATATCTCATTTATCTTTTCTTTTGCCACACTACGAATTCTTTCACAGCCTTCCATACCTGCTATGGAACCTAACATGTTACCCAATTTCCGGTTTTTGAAATTGGTTATATAGTACTCAATACAGTTCTCAGCGAACCGATTCAAAAACTTAGAAACTGGGAGTCTGAAAGGAGAATCTTGATGGCGATCTAAATGGCCTTCCAAATATTGTAATGTGTTGATAATTTCCTCCATGAATGTATAAGCCTTTGGCGGCAAAAGGTGGAAAATATTCAAAACAGCCATCACTATTTGTACTGTATGTATATTTTCCAAATCCTGCCCTGCTATTTGCCTCAAAGTGTTAATCTGAGCCCAAGCCATTAAATGATCCAATAACTTCCGACCAATTTCAACTCTGAAGTATGAAATTAATAATTCAAGTAACCTTGCAAGGGCCTCAATTCCTGAGACTGTTAATTTTTTATGGTCTGATAAATTCATTAGCATAGGACGAAGACCGTTCTGCAATAATTCTTTTGGAAGCTTCGCATTTTCCTGCAAACTTGACTTTAAACCAAGATGAGCAGCATTGATTATTTCAGTTGACTTGTTACAAAGCGCCTTGAAAAACACTCCCAAAATACGAATTCTTGCTTCAGCTAGGGATCCCAACGAGAAATCTGGTCTAGTGAGTGCTAACGAAAGCAATTTAATGCAAACAACACGAAGTTCAATCAACTGCTTTGATGTTCTGTATTCGTAAAGGCGGTGGACGTTAGCTAATGATTCATCTTCTGCGTCAACCAAAGCCAAAGCTTCAAAAAGCAATCTATTCAACTCTTCATTGAATGTCAAAAAAGTTTCTGGTAGATCTAAGCAAAAAGTGATCGCATCTATGTTACCAATTTGCATAGGGAATGGTAATGCTCTTAATGGTTTGCCAAAAATGGGAGTTAACAAGAGATGTTTAGAAGGACCCATCACCGAGGCAATAGGTATTCCTGTCGTTTCGGACAACACCTTTAACGAAGCTTGAGAAACTTCTCTAACAAGTGGGTTTGCACTGGCCAAGTCATATACTAGAGCGCCAATCAAAGTTTGAAATGGCTTCTCTAGGATAACCTCCTTCGTTAAGTCCACATTACAGTCATGTAAAAGTTTCAATACTAAGTTCTTGGCAAGTTCACGAACTTTGAAAGGAACAGTCTCCGGAGTATCTCTAAGAACAAAGAAAATAGAGCGTACCAATTCAAATTGACGTTTGAAGAACCAAGATGCTGGGATTGCAATATCCTCAAACATTGTCTTGAGACCTAAGATACCTCCCAATTTCGAGTAATAATACTCGTTATAACAACAATGCGTAAACTTATAAAACATTGTCCTGAATAAGGGAGAATATAATGCATTGGTTTCAGATCCAAAAACAATAACGGTAGTATCAAAAATGAGCTTAATTACCTCGATACCTTTGTTACGTACCTGTTTGTCCCAAAAGCTCAAGGCGTAGATCAATGCGTTAAGGAAAGTTGTTTCGTTGATATAGGCTTTTCCCTCATTGTCATGAACAGAAAATTGTCTTTCTTTCTTAATTTTTTCGATAACTGAAGTATTCAAATATGCCAAGGTGAAATGGGTAGTGACCCCATCAATTAATTTACTTGCTTCCTTTTGAAGTTCGGGAACTGAGATGGAAAAGAATAAGATTTCCAACAATCTAGTAAATAACCTCTGTTGATTATCCAGCTTTAAAACATCGCTGGTTCCAGAAGGTTCGAGTTCCATACATTCCAGAATCTTATCTTGCTTCAAGAATTCAACACTTTGCAAAATATATTTGTCGTAGTCATCAGGAATTGGAGAAGTATTTATAAAAAGCTTGAAAATGCTGGACAAGTATTTGAATGCGCTGATACGATAGTGCACCTTTATTCTTGGATCTTCCAATAACTTTATAGCTGATTCCACTCCGGGAGTAATGCTAACAGGAACTTGTCCATTTAGTCCATGAATCAGGAATAATGCATTAATCTGTTGGTTTAATGCAGTTTGGGAAACTAACTTATTACATGGCTTAAAATGTTTGTGGTTTCTTCCACCAAGTTTACCAAGAATTCTGATTGCATTATGAGAATGCTGATGATGATAAGGAACAGGTTCTAAATGCTTCCATAAGGCTGTCATAATTTCGTCAATCACGGGTTCAATCATCGGATCAAAGTACTCAGCCGTTAAATTGTCAACACATAATTCAAATGTTCTTAAACCCTGACTGACCAATTCTTGAGAACCATTCAAAGCGTAGACCAATGGACGTGTCAAATAACTCAAATGTGGAACAAGAACGGAAAGTCTAACTGGTACGGTCAAGCATAATTCCACATAAATATCTCTTTCGTAAACCCTTCTAGCATTTGCAATCATTTTGTTCAAGTTTTCAAGTAATACAGGCAAAATTGGCATTATCTCTTTGTATAAGTTTTCGAATCTTCCACCACTAATGCTTCTGAATAAGATTCTGATCAAGTATGAATACACAATCGGTTCTTCCGCTTTTGTTGCTAGTCTCAACGATTCCAAGATTAAGTGATTTAAGTGAGGTAAAATCACGCTTTCATTTGCTGCTGGAAATAAGTTGACAGACATAAAACATAATTTGAACAATCTAATCAAAATGTTTGATTTAACCAATTCCACCTTTCCCAACTGATCTAAGTTGGACTTTAAAAACAGAATCAATATGCTTGAGAAATTAGCTGAGGTTACCTCGCTGGCCAAGAAAAATTGAGGTAAGTGGAGTAATGCAGCATTCTCAAGCATTGCCTCAAACATTAATGGAAGTTCGGAACTGACAATTTCGTTAAAAGATGCAGGGTCTATATGAATGAAAATCGTCGCAAAGATTTCCATTAAGTCTTTCTCTTCTTTGGAGGAGGTTATTGGCAAATTAGGGCCACCAGTTGAAAAGTCAAAGGCCTTAGTTTGAGCATCGACGGGCTTAGCATTGGTAACAGAAAAAAACCTCAAACATGAAATACCACCACGAAATAAGGACCTCAAAATATTCACTTCTTCAAATGAGCGGATTCTTGCTGAATCATTCCATTTGTCATAGTTCACTACTTGCCCCGGCTTATTTGGATCTGTTTGTGTTGGTTGTGGTGGTACTGGAGGGTTGCAGTTCTTCAACCCAAAGATCACCGATTTCAAGAAAGTCATCAAGGTACGGAACAAGTAGCGAGCATCTTTCAATAAGTCAGAACTGCCGTTCACTTGAGATGGGGATATCGGAGAAAAGGAATCAATGTTGAAAAGATCAATAAATTTCGGTGAGGCTTCTGCTTGTGGTGGTTTATCTATCACATCAGAGTCAATATCCATCGAATCTGACTCACTTATATCTTGTTCTGTCACATCACCTACGTCAGTCATTTCGGTATCTTCATCTTTTACCTTGGATACCTCCCCAATTAAAGTGTCTTCCACCTTCCGTGAAGAATACCTTTTGATGGCATTCTTAGCGTCTTTTTTTTTCACGGCTCTATTCTTCTCGAACTCCTTGTGTTTGCTTATAATGTAGTCATATTTTCTGTCTAAGCTTTCAAATCGCTTGGCATATGCATCAATAATAATCATAAATAATTGCCTGCCTTCTAGTTTATTTGGTAATTTCATAATTCTCTCCACCAAATTAAGCAAGAGTTTGGCACTCATGATCTGAACTGTAAGCGCCAAAGAATCGTCCTTAAGCAAACCACAATATATCTTTACAGTAGACCAAATTTGTTTAGGTGTGAGCTCATTTCTCACATTATGAATAAAGTCTGCCACGGTTGAGTAAGCCAATGGTCTCAAAGTTTCGTAGGAAGCCAAGCCATCACCAATTAGGATCTTATCATCAAATAATAGTTCAATCTTTGGTATAAATTGATTCCGGAAAGGGGTAGATAAAATATGTCTAGTGGCGTGGAGTAATTCCTTTCGAGCAACTGATAACTCTGCAGGACAGTCTTGCAATAATCTCAATATGACATCGGGTACCACTTTGGATTGTTCTGGGGATAAGTGTTGGTTTGCGTAACCTCTGATAAAAACATAAGCAATGAATGACGCTGCTTTTACCTGCCCTAAAATGAAGTCGCTGTATGCTTGTCTGTTCGTAATTTTAGGAGAGATAGATGTCGAGATCTTACCTTCTTTGAGAGCTTCTTCTCTAAAACATTTTTGTTCTTCAACTTGTAATTCAAGTAGGTTGATAATTCTTGGTAAGAAATCTGGTAATGATGTTGCTACCAAAGGTTTGTACGAAGAGTACAATGAAACCATTGTGATAGGGCATTCCGCCAATGTCTTAAACGAGTACATTGCCTTAGCTAAAGGCTTCGAAGACACATCCTCAAATGTAGATGGCGATTGCTCGGTGTCTTCGCTGAATTCGTTATTTTCACCTTGTGCATCTTGTCCAAACACTGAATTCACTGTCTTGGGCATGTTGTCGTAAATTTGGCTGATTATTTCAACAAAAGGCTTCACCTTATCACCAAGATTTGCTTTGTAGGCCTTGTGTAAACTAGTGATAATTTTCATGCACAATACACTATTGTCTTCATTTTCATCCACGAGTATCTTGGTCAATGCATGCAAAATTTGTTCTGCAAAAGGCTGGAAGGTCTCATTCATGATAGATCTGTGAATGATTTCCAATACAGAATTCCGAAGTTTGTGCTCTTGAGAGTTACTGGAGAATGAGATAGGAACATCCTCCAATGTCTTCATAAAAATTGGCATCAAATTCTTGAGAAAGTATTCGTACTCTGCAGCTCCGTTAAATGTTTCTATCATGTCAAGTAATTCAGACAATACAGAATGAGCAGATCTGTAGTCTGCATTCTCTGTGAGTCGAGACACGAAGGTGTCAAGCTGAGCAATATAGGACATGTTTGTGAAGAAACACGGTACCAAAACACGGTCTTAAAATTCAGAGAAAAAAAGTGGGAATCGATTCTGGGAAATTTCTTTGAAGTCATGTGATATTCACGTGTCACTGACAATTACAAGAATGGTTGGTTGAAGGGTACATTCATATGCGAATACAGTATTATGATAACAATTTATTGCTGAAGCTATGACAGGTATAGAATGATAATATCTTCGTACATTGTGTTGTAGCTTTTTCTAGATTTAAGCTTTCTCCACATACTTTTCATTTTTCACATTAGTCAAGACGTCAAAAATTGAGCTTACACTAACTATTAATAGGAAAGAGAAAGCAGTCCACGTCATTGCAAGTGCTCTTCTCCCCACTTTTGCCATCACTAATTCCATTGAAGATACCGGTACAAGTCCTATTGCAGCTGATACGGCCTCTTGTTGCAACATTGAGCCCAAGCCCCATAAGAGAACTAATGCCAATGTCAAACCACAATAACACTTGAGCACAAACAGTTTTGCTGGGAATCCAGGAAAAATAGTGTAAAGCTTCAAAATAAGTAATGCCAAATTAATTATAATTGCGGTCATTAAAATACGAGGGTGACAGTTGTCGTTAAATGACTTGGCAAGCTGGACCAAATTTAGTTCAGAATTAGTTTTTTGAGTTGTAGGTACCAACAGAACTCCAGTAATGTTTGAAATTGAATTGATTTGCCTATAAGTGGTACATGTTAGGGACTTGTTAAAGCCCACGCAAAGTCCAAGGTAACCTACCTTGAGAGTCATCTGGGATAGTTTCGTATCATGGTAAGCTGCCTGAATATTTGTAAATAAAGGTGACAGTTGATTGAATTGTAGTTGAGTGAGATATACGCTGGAATATGTGCCCCCAGTGTTGGTACATCCTGAGAGTAAATAAGATAAGAGAAAACTGCTGATGAGTAGCGATATTCCTGAAAGATACTTTGGTATACTGGTTACAATTAAAAGCATTGCTGATACGGTCTACGTCTACTATAATACAGTATTATTTATACTTGGAATCATTCGAGCAAAGTTTCAAATTTGTGAAGAGTTTGACTAGTATTTGTATTCAGCGAGCGGAGTTGCAACTTTTGTATCCGAATTGGGATTCGGTACAAGATTCTGTGCACCGAATATTTTTTTGTATATTATTCTATTTCTAGTATCACATGTGCAGCACAACTGCAACAAGTTGTAATCAACAGACATTATATCAAAAAACTTTAAAAAAGAACTTCAAAATCAACCGCAATATCAACAAAGAGGTTATAGAAGTAATGAAGGGAATAATAATTTCAAAGTTGGATCTCAATTTGAAATCACCTTCTACCGTTTTCACGGTACTTGATTCAACAAACTTGCCAGTCTTGTAAAATTTATCCATCAACTTATCCTTCTCGTACCAAACATTAAGCACCCATTCTTCAAACTTTTGCAAATCTTCAGGGCTAGCATCGTCGATGTCTTCAGTTTCTTCACCTAGAGGAATATCTGATAACTTCCAAGAGCGCACATGGAAATTGACGGTAGATGGACCGATCCCGAGTAGATAGAATCTTTTTAATGAAAAGACCTCTTCCCCAATTTCCCCTGGCTTCAAATTTCCATAAACTGTAGTGAAGTCGTACACTACTTCCACTGTGTTGCGTAGCTTTCTCAAAGTCAAAAATAAACCACGTACACGAGGTAGCAAGACATGGGCAAGTGGAGGCAAACCCTTCTTTTTGGTGTACTCGTGGGAGCTCTTCTTAGTCCTCTCTGAAGGAACGGTGCCTTCAGGATACAAAATGAGCAAGTAAGGCCATATCTGATTTGGGTTTTCCCCCAGGGGCCAGTGGCGAAACGGTGTTTCAGCAGAAGCAACTATCTGTACTCCATTGGCTGGTCCCAATCCTCTCGCATTAGCATCTATCTCCAATAACCGATTAGTCAACAGAACTTTATCGTTCTCCCACTTTCTTGATAAGAACAAGAACTTGTAATTCTTCATGCCGTATCCGAGGATTGGGATCTTGGATAACCCATCTTTGAGAACAATATGGATATAGTTACCAAGCCTAGCAGTATAGGCAATCCACCATAAGTATAACCAGTCGGTGTATATCTGATGGTTGGATATCCATACCGAATTCGGTGTCAATTGGGTGACCAATTGACTTGCAGATTCCGCTTGTTTAAAGGAATCGCCGGCTGGCAATTCAGATGGCTCAAACGAGATAATTACCTTTGATGGACTTATGAAGGAGGTTATAAAAGTGAGGAGTGTTATAAAGTAGGTTTTAGTTAAATTGATCAAGGCCTGGATCTGTTCGGGGTGACCCTGGAAGAGGGTAAGGAAAAGCCACTGAGAATAAGTGGTTGAAAGGCATCCAAGCACGAACAATGGCCCAAGAATCAGTGACCGGATTACGGATACTGGATATGAGTTTCTAAATGAGCTCATTAGGAGAGTTCTAGATGGAGCAATTAGTGGTTATTTGGGGTCTACAGAATGCTGTTGTTTGTGGAATCCGTTACCAGACTCGAGGGCGTGTGAAGGCAAGATCGCCTCAGAGGACAGCACCTATTTTGTGTAGTAGCACCAGACTATACAGGCGCATCGATGGACACGCACGCGTACCGAAAATTATCGTTCACAGAGGCGCAATTCTATTAGGAATGTCGCATTCTTCGAGTTTTCCATTTCTTTGGCTAGAGTAAAGTGGGAGTTAAGATTAAGCCACAAAACCTTAACCAAGAATATACGTAATGTTTAACGATTTAAATCCAACTGTTGAAGCAAATCGGTGAAAGGATACCATTTAACGTCGTTTTTTCGATATGAGTCATATCGACTAAAAAGAAAGGCTTGTCTTTTATCATAATCTCTAAAATGGAGACCCGTGTATTAATACGGCGCTCAACATACTAAGATTTTTCGTCTCGTTTGACACACCACGCTAATTCCTGTAGATGCACATAAGCTCATTACGGAAATTCTGTCATCCGAATTCTGTAAAATAACCAAACTTTTGTGGTGAATATCATTTTCTCTTTGATACGTACATCTTATTGGTCCTATATTGCTACCCACCAGCACAGCTCTATTGGTATATTTCTAGTAGCGTATTTGAATTGCTAAATTGTATTACTACTTTGCCAGACATGGTTTTCGCAAACTTATCAGTGACCTTTACTTTTCTCCTCATTCTAATCTTCAACTCCCCAATCCCACTTTTATTTTGATTGTCTACTTTCCTTGCTATCAGTAATACTTGATACAATTAACAATAATTACCGTTCTCCGGTATTCAGATAAATGTCAGATAGAGAGTCACCTCATGCATCAGATGACACTGATGATGCCCCACAAGCTTACTACAGTGTAGAAGCCCTCGGAGAAAACTCGATTCACTCCCTTGATTCGAGCATATCCATCGACTCGGATACAAACCAAGTTAACCCCTTACCTGAATCGGAGAAACAAGGTAGAACTCCGAGTCGTTCTAATTCTCGATTATCTGCAGCAACCAGTCGAGTACCTCTAAGTCAAAGGAGGGGCTTATTAGCCCAGCTTGCCATATTACCAGAGTATCGTGATGCTCGTGATTATCCGTTGTCACTCAAGTACTGTATAGTATTTATCATTGCATTTGCAGCCATAACAGGGCCGATGGGTACTTCCATCATGTTACCAGCCATCGATGATATTGTTGTTAAGTTGGATACCACAGTTTCAATGGTTAATGTTTCAGTCGGGGTTTATTTACTAGCATTAGGGATCTTCCCTCTTTGGTGGTCCGCCTTTAGTGAAAGAAACGGTCGTCGAACTATTTACCTCACGTCATTTGTCATGTTTTTTGGGTTTTCTATAGGCACTGCTTTGGCTCCCAATATTATTGCCTTAATTGTTCTACGCGTGTTTCAAGGTGGTTGCTCGGCCTCAGTGCAAGCTGTGGGTGCCGGCACTATCAGTGACTTGTTTGCCCCACACGAAAGAGGCACAGCGATGGGTTATTACTATTTAGGACCGCTCTGCGGACCATTTCTTGCTCCTATTTTAGGAGGGGTCTTGGCAGAGGTTTGGGGATGGCGTGCTACACAATGGCTTCTAGTCATTTTCTCCGGTTGCAACGTCTTGCTTATCTTATTTGCACTTCCCGAAACACTAAGACAGTCAGACAATCTTGCAAATTTAAAGGACATGTTAGGTGCAGATGAAAAGGAAGGAGAAAATCTTGACATTACGGAAGAACAATTGGAAAGAATTGCCACATGGCTTACTAGGCTTAGTACTCATTCTTCCCTCAATGAGGTTGAAGGGGCAGTACTAGACCCAGTTATGCCTACAATTTCTCGATTTACTACGAACAGATCAACGTATTCGCGGAAAGTGGCTAAGGAGATGATTGAGGAAGAACTACGCCGTGAGATGACACATGCATCTGAAGTCATAGAGAAACCAACCAAATGGCAGCATCATCGTACTGTGTTGTACGATAGTTTAATTCGTCCTTTGCATTCACTTGTGCTATTGAGACATCCACCAGTTGCATTGGTGGTATTCTTTTCAGCTATTTGTTTCTCCGTGATCTATTTCTTCAACATGACAATTTCGTACCTGTATGCTCGTTCTCCCTATCGATTCAGGACGATCATTGTTGGTCTTTTATATATTCCTAACTCGGTGACATATGTCGCGGCATCCATCATTGGTGGCAAGTGGAATGATCATCTTCTTCACCGGTATATGAAAAGTCACAATAACGAAATGGATCCTGAAGCTAGAATAGGGCCCAATATTGTCACTGCAGTAATATTATTTCCACCGGCTTGTCTCATTTTTGGTTGGGCATTAAAGTATGGCCAATTCTGGTTGGTTCCTTTGATTGGAACTGCTATATTTGGTTTCGCTTCCATGTTGGTTATTGGAGCTACAGTAACTTACTTGGTTGATTCACTTCCAGGTAAGGGTGCTACTGGGGTGGCTCTTAACAACTTGTGTCGTCAAATTTTGGCTGCGATTGCTACCTTTGTTGTTGAGCCAGCATTAAAGAGAATTGGAGCTGGTATCTTGTTTTCAATCTTGATGGGAATTCTTTTAGTGGCTTCAGTATCATTGATAATTTTGAAGCGGAAGGGATCTTATTTCCGGGAGAATTACGACCTTGGTAAATTATACGATAAACTTTAGACTCATTAATGCATTTATTCATATTCCTATTGTTCCTGTAATACAAAGAGCTCCTCAAACAAATAACCGACATTCACCTGCACTCCACGAAGTTCATCCAATTGTGGTTCAACCATCCGAAGAAAGTCTTCGAATAATGCAGCATCCTTTATCTTCAAGATTGGACGTTCAGTTTCGGGATCAATCCCGGACGTTGTCAATAAGGTTCCGTTCAAATACTTCTTAATCTGAGCTACCAACTTCGTAATCTCGTCCACGCACCAGTTAATTAATCCACTAGAGTTAACTCCTTCCAGATTCTTTTTCAATAGATTTCTGATTTTCTTATTGTACACGATAACCGCCCGCTTGATTATTGAAACGTAAATCACCACTAGATTCGACAAGTAATTAACAATGTCAATCTTGGTTGAGCCCTGAGCTCCAACAATTAAACGAGTAACAGTTTTCGATAAATGACGAGATATTGCGTCCAAGTAAGATGTAATTCCTGTTTCTAATTGATCAAAACTGTCAAAAAAGATTAAAATCTCTTCAATATCATCATCTGTCAATTTAGCAATATTGTGTTGTAAATCAAACAGTAATCCTTGTTGTACCTTTCCCTTTCGATTGTTGAGTTTTAATTTAATCACTTCCGCAAGGAGTTGCACCTCTTTTGATGATTGCGAGTCTCCACTGTTCTTAACAGCTGAATCAATATTCCTTAATTTACCTTCAATGTGGCCAATATATCCTACTGCTTGGGAATAATTATTATGAGCTATTTCCACATCAACATCATCAAGTTTATCTTCCAAGACCTTCAACTCGTGGAAATAATTACCTTTGTCATTAGAAAACTTCTTCAAAGAGCCAAAGTCATGCGAGCGGTTTCTAGAATGAACACGGACGGAGATATCTTGTAGCACACCATCACAACTATTTCTGATTGTGCCACTATGTCTTTTTGCAACCTCGTCGCCTTGAAGAATCCCTGAATTTCTCAATGATTCGCGTAACTGCTTCTTCTCGGCATTTGCGGAGTTAAAATCGCTGCTGGCAGCTCGATCTGCTAGTAAGAGTCTCTCTTTTTGAACCAATTCACTCTTACCCTTATTATATGCTTCAGTAATCTTTATGAAGTGATCATAACGGTCTGTCTGAAACACATAACTCAATGATTTGGATTTGATATTAATCAAGTACGTTTTGGAATCTTTTGACTTGCTTGGTGAGTTGGGCCCCTTTATCTCATTAAGCTCCACCTGGTCAAGAGGTGTGCATTGGAGTGCCTGCAATCGAGACTTGTTATTACCACCGTCTTGTGAACTCTTCTTTGTGGCCATTAGAAGTAAATCATTTAAAATGAATAAATGTGTAGCCTTAATTGGTTTCCAGGTTCCCATGTTAATTTCCTGCCATCTTCCACTTTCAGCTAAGACATGTCTTCCTGACAATGGTTGAATGAACTTGGATGCACCTTCAACATGTTTGAACAAAGATTGTAATTCGCTGGCCCATAACTTCTCCAAGACTAGAATAGACGAACGATCCTTTTTCTTCTTCGATACAATATTTTTCTGTGGCTGTGGAGTTTCAATCTCTAAGGCTAGACGTCGTTGAGCACTTTCTTTAAAGTCGTTGAGCACTTCGTATAGTTCTTTGGAAGTGACACGTAATTGTAAAAGTTCTTCTTGGGTATGTTTCAAATCAATGGTCAACTGTAAAATATTCTTCTGGTTCTGGTTGATATTGGATTTTATGTCACGAGTGATGAGACCTTTCTGTTTTATGAGAAGCTTGTAGTAATCATCAATTTCGGCTGCTGTTCCATTAGATAAATCATGGAAGATCTTCTTCTCAATTATTTGAAACTCATCAACAGGCTCAGATTGATCAGGCACTGATGCACTGGGAAGACTTGGAACTGCTGGCAATCCACTGGCGTCGAATCCTTGGGCCAGGGAGAATGAACGGCCGTGACCATGAGCCGCTGCGGAAGCATGAATACTCATTCTTCTATTATTCTTACGATTCATAGCTGACAGGGTACCATATGGGTTGGGAGGAGCAAGGCTATTATGAACAGATGGTGCCACTGATACCGCGTCCGAATTCACCGAGGTGTTAGCTATGGCATATGGATTGGATATCTTTGCCAGAGTGCCTGGGTTGGCCCAAGCAGCTCTGCTTTGACGATGCGTTCTTTTCACCTCAAAAGCGGACATCTATCAATACTAGATATTAATTGCCGGAGATAAATGAGAAAAATGTAAGATATTGGAATCTTGGTTCAACGATTTGTTCGTGGTTTGTTTGGGTGCCCGAAACTTTGTACTTCAAAAGAAAAACATTCTTTTTTTTGTTAAAAAAACAACCCATAAAGGCATTTCATCATTCACGTCGCTGTGCTACAATCGCAAACACTACATTATATCCATAACCTTACACATTCTTTTTGTTTGTGGCATAGCATTCATTAGTTTGATATCTTTTTTCACCTTCTACTATTACCATAAACTGAAAGTGAAACATATAAATGTCTCTAACATCTAACGAGCTTAATTATCTCGTTTGGAGATACTTGCAAGAATCAGGATACGACCTTGCAGCTTACGCTCTAGACAAGGATTCACAATGCCTGCAGTATGAGGATAACAAAAATGAGGCGGTAGCTGCTCGCATACAGCCAGGTTATTTGGTGAACCTCGTTCAAAAGGGTATATTGTATTCTTACGTGGAAGCGGACGCTGAATTAAATTCTGACGCTAAGCAAGAGAAGCTTTCATTAATTGGAACACTATCAAAGGAAATAACACATGACACTCTCGCTCAATATAAACTCAAAGCTGATACCAAGGTATCCAATAATAATTCACAGTTAGTGCCAGAAATCGAGATGAAATCAGAACCAGAAGCGGATATTCGAGATGATTACGACACAGAATTTTTTACCACTGAGATACTTGCTCCTTCGACTAGTTTCAGCGAGAGCTTGGTCTCTGACTGGCACCCACAATCGCCAGTCTTTGCCTACGGTAAGAGTGATTCCACTGCAGTCATCAATGCATTACAGAATAACTCTATAGCTGAATCAGTTTCTTTAATTCACCCCAGTGCACAGAACTATGGGCTGGAGATAAATTATGTTTCATGGTCTCCCCTGGGTAAACTAATTGTGACAGCAGGCTCAAACGGAGAATTGAGAGCTTGGTCACCAGATGGAAAGCTTAAGAATATTGCCAGTCTATCAACAGAAGATGTTTCGTCCAATCAGAGTTCCGTATTGTGTATAAGAAACTTGAAGTGGAGTGAAAATGGTGATTTGTTACTTTCGATCGACTCCGAAAACCAGGTGAATTTATGGGATGGGAATACCCTTACTTTGATTAAACAGATCAAGTCATCTGCCATAGAATCATCAACTTTAGATGCATGCTGGCTCAGTGATAGCAAATTTGCTGTTTCAAATGCCAAGAATTCCATCAAGATATATTCAATAGCACAAACGTATTGTCAGACAGATGTGCAAACCGTCGGATACTTACATGGACACGAAAACCCTATCTCGATACTTACATTTAACAAAGAAAGCAAACTTTTAGCTTCATGCTCCGACTTCGACTATGTCATTAAGGTGTGGAGTCGAGGCTCGTCACAGGATTCGATAGATTTGAATATTGCCAAAGAAAAGTCTAGTTTTGTTCCAAATGCATCCCCTTTAACAGGTCTCTTTTGGTTAAAAAACGTGGGAGATGTTAGTGTATTGCTCAGTGTTTCCATGGATGGTGTGTTGAATATTTGGAATGCTACCACTGGTTCTAATCTTCGGAGCGTTGAATTATACAAGAATGTGCAGAACTTTAGTATTGAGGAGCGTCCGCACAAGAACTCTTTGCTTTTCAACACCAGTCTATCTCCCGATCAAAGGTACTTAGCAGTAGGAGATGATTTTGGTACTGTGACAGTGTGGGATGTTTCCCTCGGCAACTACACTAACGAGAATTCACTGGGATTCTTAC
This sequence comes from Teunomyces lycoperdinae, assembly GCA_030574955.1. Lineage (NCBI taxonomy): Eukaryota > Fungi > Ascomycota > Pichiomycetes > Serinales > Debaryomycetaceae > Teunomyces > Teunomyces lycoperdinae. The sequence continues at coordinate 215,436 of JAJMFY010000013.1, forward strand.
GTTGCTTGGGAATGTACAACATCACATTGCCGGAAGAAACCAGTGTTAAAGAGGTGGGGATTTGCGATATCTCCTGGGACTCGAACTCACAAAACTTGTGTGTGAGTTACAAGGGAGTATCAAGTGTAATTTTCAGGAGGGGAGCTACATCTTAGTAGCTTTGAAGATATGTATTACTATAATTAATTCAACAGAAATGAAAATCAAACGCTCGAGGCGGCAGCGTCCACAATGGATTGAGCTGCTAGTTTGTGACCATTGCCGGCAGCAGGGAAGATAAGTTCCATGTAACAAGTAACAACAGCAATGAGAGCAAAGACAATTTTCAATAAGGGAGGCTGAGCAGCGTCGTCTTTGGTTGGTTGCTTGTTAATTGGCTCGTTCAAGAAAGATTGGATAGCGAGGAAGAGCGAAGTCCAAGACAAAAGCTTGTTCCTCATAAACATAGCAGCCATAGGTAATGATTGGGAAATCATACCCGAGGTGGCTTCATTACGTTGCTTGGCTGGAATGTGACGGTATGGAATTACCAATTTCTCGTTGATTTTCGACATGGTCTATGTGGCTTGGTGGGTAATTTTTCAAAAAAAATTGGACATTCGTGCGAAAATCACCGTCTTCAGATCATTTCGTGACTGGCGCTAATATTATTTGAGGTGGGGTAAGAGATCTCTCTGGCCATAGTAATGTCCCACGATGACCACAATCAATTCCATAGTAAATTTGGAGATTGTTGTAGATGTCTTAGGTTGTAGCTTTAAGGCTTTTTTGGCCAAGTCACGAAGCACTGACGTTTCGTTAGCATCCATTACGCGGTCAATTCTGATAAAAAGAACCCATATCCATTTGGATAAGTACTCATTTGTGGATGTACTGAGCCATTTCGTGAGGTATACCACTAGCTTAAAGACCGTAGCACGTTCAATTTCATTGTAAAAGACACCAAGTGCCGGTGGATCATTTTCCAAGATGTATTTACGCCAGAGATTGGCAGTGGCCGGAATTGTAAACGATTCGAATTCTTTGGAGTATTGTTCTTGTTTCAGATAATTGAGAGAACTAAGAACTTTACTCTTCCAGCGTTCAATCATATCATTATCCTCTTCTCCCTTTTCTGTACCTATCGCATCTGTCTCATCAACAGCTTCTTTGATAGCTTTAGGGATATTTCTCTGTACGTAACAGACTGTCATACCCTCTTCAGCTTCATGCCGTACCAGCAGCAAGTACTCCAACACTTCGTCAGATCCCTCCAACGGAAAGGCTGGTTGCTGTCCAAAAACTTCGTCGCTCATTTGTGAAGCTCACTTGGCTGCACACAAAATCTCGCGCTCATCAAGTCTACGAAAATAACCCGCTCTCCACACATTATTAGAATGGGGCCCCGATTATCATTGTTGGCGCCCTCCGCGCCCACAATTGCCATTAGCTCCTATGTGGATGTACTAGAGAAGTATCAGTACATAGAGTTGGTCAATAATTCCCGTTTTTTAAAGTCAATCAAGGCTATCGATACCTCGACTGGCAATTTAGTAATTATCAAGATACTCCTTAAACCATCAACAAACTATAACCTCAGTCTAACCAAAGTTTCCGAATTACTTGCTAAGCAACTGTCATTACTTACACAGCTCAATAGCACCTTACCATGGCATAAAATCATTGAGACCGATCGAGCTGGCTATCTCATCCGTCAAATGATCAAGACAAACTTATATGACCGCTTATCGCTCAGGCCATTTCTAGAACCAATGGAAAAACTCTTTCTAGTATTTCAGATGCTTAAGATAATAAACCAAATACATGAATTGGATATTCACCATGGTGACTTGAAATCAGAAAACTTCTTAGTCACTTCTTGGAATTGGCTTATGTTGGCAGACTTTGCAAATTATACCAAACCCACATACATTCCAGAAGATAATCCTAATCAATTTTCTTTTTATTTTGATCTGTCTGATAGAAGAGTATGCTACATTGCTCCAGAAAGGTTCTACAATTCCAAGGAAACATCAGGATTAGTACAAAACATTAATGATGATGGCAAATTCAGTGGAAGTGATGCAATAACAAATGAAATGGATTTGTTTAGTTTGGGGTGTGTAATTGCAGAAGTTTATGCGGATGGTGAACCTACATTTACGTTATCACAGCTATTCAAGTACTTAAAGTGTGAGTTCACTCCGGATTTATCACTGGTGAAGGATCCACACATAAAAGAAATTATCAATTCCTTAATCCGGTTCAGTCCCAGTGATCGCCCCTCTGCGTATTCGTTGCTTGATGATTATCGGGGTAAGTGTTTTCCCGATTTCTTTTACGATTTCTTTTATGACTTTATGGCTGAGCTCAACAACAATGATAATTTCATGGTACCTGAGGGGAATAAAAATTTATCCATTAACGACTTAAAGATCGAGAAGATTTATCTGAATTTTGACAAATTTGCAACGGCCCTTAATTGGGAGTTTGATTACCAACATAGTTCTGGAACCAATCTCATGATGATCAAACTTCCAGGAATGACACAAAATTATAATATCAAACCTTCTAAATTCCTCAAAGACGATAAACTGAAACAAGCATCTTTAATTCTACTTGGTATTGTGTTTTCTTTGACAAAGTCATGCAAGCAGGCGTCGTCCAAAGTAAAAGCTTGTGAATTGATTGTGATCCTTTCAGAGAGAATAAACGACGAGTGTAAGCTCGATAGGTCTTTGCCATACTTGTGTTCTATGTTGGACGAATACATTGAGTCTCTGACTTTGTCTCAAATCAATAATCAAACAAGAAGCTCTAAAGTGGTTTGTGTTGCGATACGTTCCATTACGACACTTTTGCTGTCTTGTTCATACATTACTCCGATTAATGTATTAATGTTTTCTGAATACTTGTTACCTAAGCTTTCTAATTTGTTACTACTCAACGTTCTTGATTATGAAAAAACTTTGATTAAGGTAACCTTAGCAAATTGTTTACCACATCTATCAATTATATCGAAGAAGTTTTGGATGATGTCAAAAACATTCAAAAGTGATGCACTTCGTGATTATCAAAACAAGATTCTGAACTTGGCTAATACTACCGAAGATCTTGACCCTTATAACACATTTAACATTCCCAAAGATCTGCTTGATGCAGATTTTGAATATCTTACTTTCTCCTTACTTACCGACTCGTCACTGGTAGTTAAAATCAGCCTTTTGAATAACATCTTGGCTTTATGTGAATTTTTTGGAGTTGATAAGACAAACGACATTATTCTACCTCACTTAATTACCTATTTGAACGATTCTAATTTCCAGTTGAGATTGGCCTTCTTATCAAGCATACTCAAAATTGGGCCATATGTCGGAATTTTATCATTTGCACAGTATATCCTTCCTTTGCTAATACAAACCTTAGGCGATCATGAGCAGTTTGTTGTATTGAAAGTTTTGGAAATTTTTAATGAATTCGTTGTGACAAAATTAATAAACCCAAGAACTGAATTTAATGCGTTAGAAATTTACAAGGAAATGTTGGTTAACTCAATTAATTTGGTACTCCACCCGAACGAATGGATCAGGCAGTCGGTTATACGGCTAATTATATCTGTCAGCGATAATTTAACTGATGCAGACCGTTATTGTTTTTTGTATCCTTTGATCAAAAGTTTCTTGTCCTATGATATATCAATAATTTCTTGGAAAACATTGTATCCATGTTTAACAAAACCCTTACCCAGAAGGGTATATGATTTAGCAATTACTTGGTCCTTAAATGCCACCAGCAAGGCATTGTTCTGGCAACAAAAGAACTTTTCAGTCTTTCAGTCAAAAGATTCAAAGAGGGCGGTGTTGGCATTCTCAAAGAACATGGGCAAGTCTGTTTATTTACCTCGAGTAAGAAATGACACAAGCTTTTCACCGTTGAATGGAAATGTTACATCAGGTCCAAGATCTCCCGAAGACAAACAGTGGCTCCTTAAATTGAAATCGATTGGCCTTCAAGATAAGGATTTATGGAAAGTTTTCCTTTTGAGAGATTACATCTATCATGTAAGTAGGTCTGGAAACTTGAACGTGACTGGTGTCAATGGTGAGCAAGAATTTATTAGAATGCACAACCTCAATCTTATGCCACGGAATGTCTTTTTTGATATCGGGTACAAAACTGAACCGCTTAATGCCCCGTCCAGAACAACCGAATCCAGCTTTGAAGTATCACCAATTATTGGGGATTCGTTTTCATTGCAAGAATTTGAATCTCGTAGAGGTTCTCAGTCTCTAATTCTACCAAACTTTGGCCGCTTCGTTGCTTCTACTCAAACGGTCGAGGCTAATGTGTTTGGGGAAATGGAATTGAGCAGTGAATCCAACAAACCGTCCCAAATAAATCACGAAGCCGACCATGCAACACATAGAGTATTCAGTATTAGCTCCCTGAAGATTATCACGTCCTTGATTAGACACAGTTACACAGGATTTAACCCATTCATTACTAAGTTCTTGGATAGCAATGAATTTGAACCGACATTGAATAATTTTGAAGAATTTGGGAGTGTTGTTAATAACCAGCTCAACAATATGGAGCAGCTGTGGTCACCCAAGGGGATTCTGGTTGCTAGAATCAATACAAATGATAGGAGCCAGGATGCTGTAACGTGCATAGAAACAGGACCAACTTCAGAATTCTTTGTGACTGGTTCAGAACTTGGTTGGCTAAAAGTATGGGATAGTACTAAGCTAGACAAGGTTATTACCTTAAGAAGTCCTAGCTTACTGATTGATCTTGACAGCAGTGTGACATGTATTACATTTGTGCCTAATAGATTTGTGTTGACAGTTGGGACCAAAGATGGACTAATTCGTATATTCCGGATTGATATTGTCAGGGGAAAGAATAGAAAAATAAGAAAGTTTACAAAGTTGCAATTGATAAGGAGGTTCAAACTTGATGTCCTTGATGGGTACTTGATATCTTCTGTCATCCCGGCTAACGATAGCCAATTGTTAGGAATCACAACTGCATCGAAGGTTATTGCAATTGATATGATTCGCATGCGAAAGACCTATGAACTTCAGAACCAACTAATACACGGGTTATCTACAACTTTTATTATCGGTGATAAGCAACATTGGGTGTTGGTTGGCACAGAGAAAGGTGTATTGTGTCTATGGGATTTGAGGTTTAAGATTTTGCTCAAGAAATGGCAAGTCATATATCAGGCCGGTGAAGGTTCCAATCATCCATCGGAGATAAGAAAGTTGGTTTTATTGCCCAGTTATGAATCCAACGAAGGATTGAATAAGCTGGTTCATTTTGCCATGATTGGAGGTAGCGATGCATCTGATATTCTGGTGTGGGAATTTCCTAGTTTTGAATGCAAGAGTATATTCAGCTCACACACAGAAGTGCCAATACTAAAAAACTACAAAGTCAAAGAACTTGAAGAAAATGACAGTATAGATTCGATATTGGCTAATTTGAAAATTAATATTGATGGCTCCAATTTTGAGAGTGATACCAATGCAAAAAATAAGAGTTTTACAGCGTTGAAGACCGCCTCGACAAAATTTATCATGAGCTCAACATGGGACAAACGATTGATATTGTGGAACATGTTGAACCCAAAAGATTCGGTATCTCTCAATAATGATAATGTGACGACGTTTGCATTAAATACCTTTAATAACCGGACATTGACTTTAGTCAATGAGAAATATCTGAAAGAGAAGGTAACCCAGGCACATAAATTTGGTTCTACAGACTATAAACTCGATGGAATTGCATTTGACCAACCTTGGAATGTTAAGATACATCAGGATCTTGTAACTGATTTATGTTTCCTTTCGCAACCTTTTGGAATGGTTGTTTCAGGAGATAGAAATGGATTCATACATATAATTAAATAATTTTTGACCCTGCCAAATTTTAAGCCCCGCAGTTAAAAAGCCGTTGAGATACTTTTTTGGCGAATTACAATAGCTTTTTTGCTTGCGAGTATAAAGTATGCCATTCGATGATAAAAAAGGTATGGCTATTGCCTTGGAGCAAGCCAGAAAGAGTAAGTAGTAACCACTTAATAGTTTTATACATTTTTCCACTAACGAATTAGGTTATGCCGAAGGTGGAGTTCCTATTGGTGGTGCCTTAATCTCTGAGGATGGTACTGTTCTCGGGTTTGGTCACAACCAACGTTTCCAGAAAGGCTCACCAACTCTTCATGGGGAGATCGATACTCTTGAGAACGCTGGTAGATTACCAGGAAAGGTATATAAGAACTGTACTATGTACACTACTTTATCACCCTGTAACATGTGCTCAGGGGCGTGTTTGCTTTACGGTATCAAAAGAGTTGTCCTCGGAGAGAACGAAAATTTTATGGGTGCTGAAGACTTGTTGAAATCAGAAGGTGTTGAAGTCATCAACTTGAATGACAAAGACTGTAAGGATATCATGGGCAAGTTTATTAAGGAAAGACCGCAAGATTGGTTTGAAGATATTGGAGAATAGAATTTTAAATCCCCATCAAAAATCTATACAATACATAGTTCATAGCAAATTCCACTTTTTACCTGCAGTCTTTTTAATCCATCTCATCGCATGAAGCGGAGTAGGCAGGATGGTGAAGATGACAACACTGTCGTTACTTCTGGAATTGCATGCGTGGACCCGTCATGTGGTAATGTGATTTTTCCCAGTTATGATGCTTACGAACATCACGTAATTACACAACATTGGAATGAATGCATAGTGTGTCTGCGGATATTTCCTTCGGAGCACTTTCTTCAGTTACACATTGATGAGAACCATAACCCTCTTCTCAAGATTCAGCAGGAGCAGGGAAAGAAAATTTTTAAGTGTTTTTTAATAGATTGTTCCAGGGTGTTCTCTAGTCCGAAAAAGCGTCGCTTACATACGATCGATTACCATGGATACCCCAAAGAATTTGACTGGTCGATTATAAATCGTGGGACTCGCAATTGACTCAACTAGCCACCACTGAATCTGTCTTGCGCTTTTTTCTTGAAACAACTATTGGCCCACGCTTTAAGCTCTCCAATATCTTCCCGTCAAATTTGGATTCACATGCTGGACATGAGCCGGAGTCAGGAATTATGCTCATAATACAGATACACACCGAGCATACATATCCCAAATCTACTGATTTGCCTGTGATAAAACAACTTGCTCTGTAGTTAACATTCGAATTTGTTGGTAATATGATGTACGGTCTGATTGATGGCTCAACAAAAAATGCTGTGCTCAATACCTGGATAATTCCCTTGGGCTCTTCAATATGTAGATATATTCCATTGGTAGCATCTGATGCTTGTTGAAGATATGGTGAGTTGTTGTTTCCCAACTTCGCCACGTCTATGCACACTTTCATTTTCTGTGCTGTAAAGATACAATTCATGATCGGAATATACTTAATATCATCCTCATCGTTAGCAGAAACAATCATTACTCTTGATTTCATGGAGGTGGACGATGAAGTCCCAGTAGAATTGGTAGAATTAATCGCTGATGCTGTAGTGGTGTCGATCGATTGGTCAATGGTCAACATACGATTGGTATAAGTTAATGCCATACTTATCGCGTTGGGCAACGTAGAATTGGGCTTCGTTTCTTTGTTGTTCGCAATCGATGCGATGAAACTGTTCAACTCCTCGATAACTGTTTCGTCCACCACCCTAAATTGTCTGTACATTCCCGGGTTAACTTTACTGGAAGATTCGTCCTTTTGCTCAATATCAGTCTCTTGTGTAGTGTTAGGATCTTTGTCATTTGGATACAAGAACTTGGAGCCTTGAGGAGCACTGGCAATGAATGATACTTGGTTGGAATTGTTCAAAGACAAGTGGGCATTCATGAATACTAGTAAAGACTTGGTAAGGTCCTGCACTGTGATCTTGTCACGTAAATTGTACCATCCATTAGGGGATACATCAAGAACCACTGTAAGAAGTGATGGATCATCATTGGAAGCTTCAGCTGTACTCTCCACAAATGTACGGTCCGAGATGGCGTCCATTGGGGTTGTGTTTAATGTTCAATGCGATGTGAAATTTACGATCTACATTTTAAATAGTACGGCATGAAATGAATACACGTTCTAATATACAATTTTTTTAGGCACTATTAATTATTAAAAAACTATTAACACACCTAGTTAACCAAAGCAGAGGCAGTAGCGGATTCGTACTTCCAGTTTGGTGGCAAGACAGAAACAGTTCTGTAGTATCTGGCCAATCTGTGGATTCTAGATTCGATCAAAATCAATCTGAACTTAGAGTCCTTGTCCTTTCTGTTTCTTTCCAAGTGCTTTCTGACAGAAACAGCCTTCTTGATCAAGTAGTAGAGATCTTCTGGGATTTCTGGAGCCAAACCGTTGGACTTCAAGATTCTCAAGATCTTGTTACCGGTGACAACCTTAGATTGGGAAACACCGTGAGCATCTCTCAAGATAACACCGATTTGAGAAGGAGTCAACCCCTTTCTGGCGTACTTGATGACTTGTTCGACGACTTCGTCGGTGGTCAACTTGAACCAAGAAGGTGCGTTTCTCGAGTATGGAGTAGCGGCGGAAGAAATACCTTTACCCTGAAATTGTTAGTAAATGCATCCTTGTAAGACGCGTAGACAGTCAACTTGATCAAAGTCCGACAAACCCAGTCTGATACTTTAACAACGTATCACCGGTTCAATATATCACTGACAAATTGACATTTGACCAGAGTCAAGATATTCAAGACTGTCCACAACTACACTTCATATTGGTATCGTTCAGCAAATAGCAAGGGACCAAGTAAAGTATCAAACCAAGAGCTGACGAATAAATTCATGACTTATTCACTCTTAGAAAGACCTCCACTTGTATATGTTACAAAATCCCAAGCAACCAAAGCAATCCTCATATCAAGTATTATCATTAGCACATACAGAAGAGTGCATACGACCCATTTTGACAGATGTTTTTTGGAGTTAAAGTAAAGAAGAAAAGATTTTTAGTCGATGGGGTTTTTGCCTTCGTTTTATAGCTCAATAAAAATTTTCACTTCGGTGTATACACGCCTTTCCAGCACACGACCTCTTTGCATAAATGTTGCGTGCCAATATTATGGTGCTCTTTTTTACTCTACTTTCCGTAAATTTAAGACTATTAGTTATATACAGTTCGTATTGTTGACATGTCCAAGGCACTCTATTCCAACTGTTGTTGCAAATCTTCGAATTCTTCTTCTTCTTCAAATTTAAGCACTTTCGAAACGCCTGCCTTTTCTCTAAATTCTTCTAATGCACCAGCATACAACATTCTGCTCTCAGATCCGGATGTAGGTGGAATCCAATACAAGAGCACCAATGGTGTTTTCAATCTACCATCAGTCTCGTATGGGTACGAGAGTACCACATAACGTGGCGAGTTGTCGGGCAATCCCTCTACTAAATCCAGTATGTCGTCAAACACTTCTTCGTCCTCGCGCTTGATTTCGTAAGACTCTTTTTCAATGGTATCTAAGCCAGTTAGTATATATATTGATGATGTCAAGTCCGCAGTTACTTACAGATTATTGCTTGCATTTTGTTGATTCTGGCACTGCCAAATCTGAACTTGCGAAGCGCCGCTAAAGTATCTGGATTAAATGAGTATAACGAAACCTATTCATTAGTACTTGAGTAATAGTAATCACTTCTCTAAGTATACCAACGTACCATTGACTTTGTTCTATTTTGTTACCTACAAGTAGTAAACTGAATTGCGTTCAGTACAATCAAAAATGTCCTGTATATATTAATTTACTGCACATATCTAATCAGATATCCCGATTAGGAATCTCTGTCGTGTACACAAACCAAAACATAAACACCATTCCATTCACAATTCCAAGTTCCAAAGTTCCATATTAAAAAGTCTTGGATAACAAAACATTTATTTCGATAAAAAGTCAACAAGTCATCAAAGAAATGCCAAAATCGAAAGTCGGAAGGATAGAATTTCTCAAGAGTAAGTTTAGTTGATACCTTTAGAACTTTGTGGAATACTAACCCCAGATCGGATTTATCTTGGAGCTTACGATTATAAGCCTGTTGATACACATGAACTTGTATACTTTACTGTTGAGGACTCACTTCCATACAATGCATTTCATTTAGACTTTGGGCCACTTCATATTGGTAACCTTTACCGCTTTGCTGTTTGTTTGCATAACATCTTGAATGAAGAATCGAATCAAGGAAAGGCAGTAGTATTCTACAGTAGCACATCACCAAAAGATCGGGCAAACGCTGCTTGCATGCTTTGTTGCTATATGGTTTTAGTTCAATCATGGTCCCCCCATCAAGTACTTCAACCAATTGCTCAGATCGATCCCCCATTGCAAGGATTCAGAGACGCCGGCTACTCCAACGCCGATTTCGAAATCACAATCCAAGACGTTGTCTACGGAATGTGGAGAGCAAAGGAACGGGGAATGATTGACTTAACATCATTTAACTTGGAAGAGTACGAGCAATATGAACGTGTTGATCAAGGGGACTTCAACGTGATATCCAAGGATTTTATTGCATTTGCATCACCTCAGCAGAATTCTCGTAAGACGTTGAATGAGCCTTTTAGAAATGTGTTGTCGTACTTTATAGAAAACAATGTCCAACTTGTTGTTCGTTTGAACTCGCATCTTTACGATGCGGCTGAATTCACCAAGAGAAATATTCAGCATATTGATATGATTTTTGATGATGGCACTTGTCCTACCATGGACTATGTCCACAAGTTTATTGGGGCTGCAGAGACTATTATAAGCCGTGGAGGTAAAATTGCTGTTCATTGTAAAGCTGGTTTGGGAAGAACAGGATGTCTCATTGGGGCTCATCTTATATATACTCATGGGTTTACTGCAAATGAGTGCATTGGATACATGCGTATGATCAGACCAGGTATGGTTGTTGGTCCACAACAACATTGGCTCTACTTGCATCAACATGAGTTTCGTGACTGGAGACACACCATGGTATTGGATAACCGGCCAGAAGAATTCATTGGTGGCTTATTCCCGCTCTGTTCGTATGAAGACTACAGGGCTAGAATGAAACAGGAGGCAAAGCAAAGAAAGATGCAGCAACAACTGCAACAGAATTCGCCCTACGGACACATGGACTCGTCTTTCCACACTCCGATCAGACGAAGAAAGATCAGTGGTGCGTTAGCCGCTAAAATACAAACAGCAGTCCCTAGCGACTCGCCTGGGCAGCCCAGAAAGTATAAGGAAGCAGACAACTCTGGTGTTCTTGAAATCATCAATAATTCTGATGAGGAACATGTCATGGACATACAGAGTCCTTCTCGTGAAGTGGCTGATGAATTCCCCAAAAAAGATGGCCATGATTGGAAGGTATTGCGTTCCATTTCCGTTAACAGCACTAACCAACCAGTTCTGCTCACCAAGACCACCACTACAACAACTACGCGGACTGTTAGCACTACTCTATCATCCTCCCCCCAGTCCTCGCCAAATGGTGGAATAAAGATGCCCAAGTCACGTTCAAGTTCTAGAGTTAGTTCAGGAACTAAGAGTGCTGTTTATCTGAGAGTGCTGTCTGGTGCCATCAGAAAAGTAAGTGGAAAGAAGTTTTAATGAAAGCTTCTATTGTTCCGATATGTAGTGTACATTAGTATGTTGTTTGGTTCTATGTATGATTGTAATATTGCTTATGTCTCTTCGTAAGTAGCCTCGATAACTTCAAATGATTCGTCATTTCTTGCAAATGCTAAGATATCATAGTCAGAAAACTCTAACTCTCCAAGAATATCGTCATTCAACTCAATCCAGTTGTTGTCATAAGGAGCAGCTTTGTCTTTAGGAATTGCTAACTTGATTTCGTCAGATGTAATTACTGTCTCAAAACCAGCATCAAACTCTGATTTTGGAACTTCCATATTCTCTTCAATATTGTCAACGTCATCGACAATCCCACCTGAGCTGTTAATAGCTTCTACGAGTTTTTGTTTGAAGTTGTCCAACGTAAATGCTATCTTGACGTTAGGATCCACTATAATGATATACGTCGATGTCTTTCTCTTTAACTTAAGAATAACAACTGCTGCTGCAGTTCGCTTAAGCTTCGGTGGCTTTGGTTAGTAATGGAAATACATGGTTACTGTAAAACACATACCATTTGAGTTTGTTGGAGTGAGTAGGTTTGCCGCGAAACTTTATGTAGTTCTCTGTGTGGTCCTTAATTCTCCTATAGTCGGCTTAAAAATATTATTGTCAAAGAAACAGTGCAAAGTAAATGAATAAAATAGAAAGCGATTGTCAATCTTGTATATCAAGTCGTGTTGTGACTCTTTGTTGAAGGTTCTGAAAATTATTAAAATCTTACAATTTTTCAAATATTTCATATAATCGACATGAAAAAAAGATATAACGTTCGAGGTTTTCATCACTAATTTAGTAATTAGCAAGTCAATTTTAGAAGTACTAGACTTAATTTATTTCAACTTGTGTGTTTTCCGTTTCTGTTAAGGAATTGCTAATATCTTAAAGAGTTCAGACAACTTAAGAACAAGCGGCCATCTTAGCTTCTTGATGAACCCTTTTAAGAAATCACTACATCAACCGGCTGTGATATCTCTTTATAGATCATTGTATCGTCATTCAAAAAAGATCCGCCTTACACTGGCTATTCAACCCGGTGATTCACACCCAGACCCAACGGTTCAGAATGAAGTGACAAAACTTACTAGGTTCCCGGAAGCATACTTGCGCCAAATTAGATTCGAAATCATGTACAGCCTTCAAACAGAGTTTCGAATCAGAAGAAAACCAAACACATTCATAAAGTCATATATGTATGCTATCAAACTAGAAGAAAGTCTACAGTCTTTTATAAAAGATGCCAAAATTGTCCCATTGTTAAAAGTTATTACTGACTATCGGACTTATCAACAGAAACTCTCACAGTGGCGTGCCACTGACCTTGCTAACAGACTGGCCGTCAATGCTGTGAAAAGGAAACATACTGATGACTTGACAATACGACGAAACGAAGAAAAAATCAAGCTGCCTGTCAAAAACAAAGACATCTTTCATAAACTTAGTCCCAAAGACCGCATGTCGACAATTGCTGAGCAGATGGCCATATCTCGTGAAAACTCAGATAATCTTCTCCGTCGATACCTTCGCTGGAAGCAGTTCCATCACCAAATCCCCAATACTCTCCGTCTGTGCTTGACTCCTGAGTCGTTTCAGCTGGAAGAAACGCAGCATCAGCTGGACTTGCTGGGGTCAACCAAGCACTCTATGATCGAAAAAGCTTATGATATGGAGTACATTAATGCAATAGTCAAGCCTTCGCTTGAATTTGATATTAACAAATACCACTACTTGGACCACCTCGATTTCTTAGTCAACAGAAAAGGTCCATACAAAGTCAAAGTAAAAACCACTTCAGCAGGTGCTACACCCATGCCATATATCAGAATGCCATTCCCCCGCTACCAACTCAATAAAGTCGCTATCGATGCCAAACGTCTGTGGACAGCCAGCAGAATCAAAAATGTTTGGGAATCGATGCCGGGTACAGTGCGAGATGAAAATATTCTCTCCGATGGAAGCTACAGTATTCCTGGTAGTAAGGGATTTGACTTGGATGAATGCATGTACCCTAGGCATCATTATCAGAAGTATGCAGAAGCTGAAGCAGTATGGGAGTTTTTGGTTGAACAAAAGCCATTCAGTGAGTGCCTTGCTTCCTGGACGCAGCCTTTGGAGATTGCCTCTCAGCAAGTGCATGATAATTTGGACAAGTATGTCAAAGAGAACCTGTATTTGCGTAGTCCAGACTCCCCTATCTTTGTTGAGCAACAGGAACTCCAGGAGCAGCAACTTCAGCATTACGATAATCTTGCAAACCAATACAGTCAGCTCTTGGAGCAACTTAGGAAAGACGGAGTTCACAAGCACTCTGAGATTCTCAACAGGAACCAGCGTAAGGTGAGGTATGCCGACGTACTCTCCCAGCATTCACAAAGCAAGCGAGAATTTCCTGGGCTTGGAGAGACCGAAAGGTATGGAGCTGGGAAGACTTTGGGAGATTACCTAGATGAAGTTGGTTATAAGAGTTTTGCTTGGGGTAAACCATTTTTCAAGCGCTTTAAGATGAAACCATAAAAAGACTCATTTCATACGACATATCCCCCAAAACTCTGATTATTCGTAATATATCCGTCCATCGCTCGTGTTAGCTTTTCAGTAGGATCATGATCTTCGTCACTTTCAGCGCCATCCTGTTCCAAAATGTTGTCGCCATGTATGTTTGACTCCTTTTCGATGATCTCAAAATCCTTGATCAATTCGATGAGCTCATTGGCATCCCCTTGCTCATTTACGGAGAGACCATTCATCATGGTGATGACATCTGAAAGTGACTTGCCCTGTTCCTTGAGTTCACGATGCTTGGCAATGACTTCCTCCAAACATGTAATACTCTTTTCGTACCATGACTGTGGGGCAATATCCAAGAATGGCGGTATAGTCAATATATCTTTTCTGGAAAATACGGCTTCATTGGAAAGTTGGTTGCGGTAGAAGATTGATGCCTGGTAATGGTCCTTGCAGCAGTATTGGGAGAGGTAAGTATTGGGCAAGATCATGGATGGTTTGCGGTTATATATCTGGAAACGTGTGGACGCACCTTTCTCCTGGAGCAGCGCCAGAACCATGCCATTGCTGTTGGCCGAAGGGCGGCGAACTGACTGTTTGGGAGTCCTGTCACAGACCAAGTAGCCACATAGATGTTCAATGTTACGTTCTTCGATAATTTCATCGTACAGTTGCTGGGTCAAGTAGCGACTGAGCAACTTGAGTAGAGGGAAATCGACACCGTGATCAACGAGTAATTCTGTGATCGTTAGTTGAAGGCGCAGTGCCTCAGCTGGAGTAAGCAAATCTTTGCCGGCAAGCGACTGGATATGAACCAAGAACAGCTCTACTGTAAGCAGTTCCATTGGGTAAGTTGGTTCGTGATGTTGAACCAAATAGTGTGCCGGGTTAATCACTGGAGTGTATGGGGCAGAGTGCGGGTAACGATACCAGCCCCCCACGAAACATATACATATAAAGTTTGTTACAGCTCGGAGCAGTCCATCACACACTTTCAGGCGTCTCTACCATCGACTCATACCTCACTCTGTTATGGTTCGATCGCGGAATCGAACTGGGTCGCAATTGGACCCATCACGTAGTCGTTCAAGAACTCCGACCCGTTCTCGATCATCGACCACCAGCTCGTTTCTAAACTATGTGTCAGCTGGAGCTGCTGGCCACAAGTCAAACAAGGATCGATTCCTTTCTCTCTATAGACTATTGATGTTGGAACTTAATATGCCAAGGAACGAAAGAAAGCCGAATTCATACTCCACTCCCACGGCAGAGCCCGATAACTCATTTGAAGAACTTATAAACATGGTCAAAGTTCCAATGTATCTCGAGAAATTTATGGTATTTGGCCTTTTAGTATGTATAAACTCCTTTCTTACACTTTTCACGTTGGTTCCCCTCAAAATTCTACTTATTACCTACAAAAGTTTCAAGAGCTTCTTTATCACATTCAGATCCACAGGTAAATTGGTGGGTCCACACTACTTCCGTTGGGTAAGAAGAGATGTTGTAACATTAACTATTATAGCATTGTCAGTGATTGCTCTTTCTTCACCACGTCTTGACATTTCACGAATGTACCACGATGTTCGTGGTCAGACTGATATTAAGTTATATGTGATGTTTGGTGTGTTGGAAGTTGCTGACAAACTTTGCTCCTCTTTAGGGCAGGATATACTTACCATACTTCACAAATCTCTGGTGAAGTCAGTTAAATTTGCGTGCTTTTTTGTTCTTTGTACACTTTATTTGTCATTTCACGCATACATCCTTATCTACCAAACTGTCTCATTGAATGTTGCTGCCAATTCTTACTCAAATGCATTACTAGCATTACTACTTTCTAATCAATTTTCTGAACTCAAGGGATCTGTGTTCAAGAAGTTTGAAAGAGAGGGACTTTTCCAAGTTTCTTTAGCCGATTTGACTGAAAGGTTTCAATTATCACTTATGTTAGGAATTATATCCTTACGTAATTTGCTTCAATTGCAAGGTACCCAACAAGGACTCATACCTAATAGTTGGAAGAGTTGGAATACATGGTTTGGAGCTATTTTCGGCCCAGGGATAGTTGTTATTGGAAGTGAAATCTTCGTTGACTGGTTGAAGCATTGTTACATTTCCAAATTTAACAAGTTTAGACCTCTGGTTTACAGAAGTTACTTGTATGTACTTAGCTTGGACTATTTACAAGTATTCCAATCTTCTCCAGCTTCTAATTTACTGCATGACTTGATTGACTACGTGGTTCTAACAAGACGGATTGGTTTGCCATTGCTAGCTACTGCAGTATGCTTTCTTCGTATGACAATTTCTGACTTCAATCATATTTTCACCATCAAGGTTTCATCTCCGGTTTATCTGGTGCTTGGTAGTACTGTACTTGTTTTTGTTACATTCTCAACCATGCTTTTAATCAGATTATTGCTAGGGTTGGTAATTATGAAGATCGCAAACAATATCAAGAATGAACATAATGCTCGTCAGGATAAGCTTCGTCGACAGCTATCTTTCACTACTGCGGCAATTGACTTAAATACACTGGTGCAAGAGGCAGATTCGGTTGTCTCTCCTCCTCCATCGATGGTTGAGAATTCTAAATCACCAATTGATCTTACATTTCTTCCTGGGGTACCGAACACTGAAGCCTCATCCATTAACCCCACTACCAGAAGCTTTTTGTATGATTTTGGCGAACTGGTTCCGCCAACCGTCGAGGAGAAGCGGAATAAACAATTCAAGGATGACAATAAACTAGACAAGGTTACACGATATGAAATGTCTAGCAAACGAATTTGGTAACTATATACATATATACACGAAATAGAACTTTAATTAGACTATCATATTCTTGGTTTCAACAAATAGTCCTTCATCATTTGATTGATGTAGGTCACAGTTTGAGTTCTAGGTTTTCTCAACTTGACAGAGAATGCAAGGGATGCAGTGAGCAAAGCCAAAGCACCAGCTTGATGAGCAGCAGCTAAAGGAATTGGTACCAAGTAGATCAATGTAGTGATTCCCAAAGCAACTTGAAGTGAAACAAATCCCATCACTGTATGAACCATCTTCAAGGCAGGTTTAGGAACAATGGCCTTGTTCTTAGCAGCATAGAGATGAAGAGCTAAAACGGAGAAAAAAGTTGTAGTAGCAAAGATACGATGTACAAGTTGAACCGTGGTTGGGTTTTCCAAGATGTTTCTCCACCACAAATCCGACTTATCTGGAAGCCGAGCATAAACTGGAGACATCAATTCACCTACACTTGGGATGTAATCATCACCCATGTGAGGGAAAGTATTGTAGATCAAACCAGCATCAAGACCAGCAACCATGCCACCACTCATGGCGGTAACAAAAGTAAGACATAATAAAGCATAACTGAAACCACGGATCCTCTTTAATGATGGATTGTTCAATTGTTCAAAAGCGGTCTTCACCAAATTAGGAGACAGCTTTGCCTCCTTGAGCCACTTGTTTTCAGTTAAGATTTCAAATCCTGTCCATAATACACCCAAGTACATCAAGAAAGCGGCACCCAAGTGAGTGGTCAATCTGTACTGTGAAACAGTAGGCTTTGAGTTTCTTTCTGCTATGTTTTCTTCATCTAAACCAGACTTCACCATCCACCAACCAATTGCACCTTGTAAACCTAACAAACCAGTCAACAAAATAACTCTTCTTGTAACATGGCGACTGAAGCGGCCAGTTTTCCAGAAATATAACGCTGGAAGTATGAAGAACATACCAATACCTCTTCCAACCAATCTGTGACCCCATTCCATGCTAAAAATGAATTTAAATTCGTCTAGTGTGATGTGAGAATTTAATTGCTTGAACTCAGGAGATTCTTTGTACTTGTTGAATTCTTGCTCCCATTCTTTTTGACTCAAGGGAGGGATTGCTCCCGTAACTGGCTTCCATTCAGTAATGGATAATCCTGACTCCGTAAGTCTGGTCAAACCTCCAAGAACAACAATCCCAAAGACAAGACCAGAAGTACTGAGAAGCCACCAACCAACTATCTTGTTTGAAATTATCTTTTCATTTTTTGAATGCTCTTTAGGCATCACTAATTTGGGTTGAGCTAATCCTTCGGTTCTGACTATAGTGGTGGTGTACCGTCTAGTAAACAAGTTGGAGAATCTGAACGGCTGTTTTGGCACAAGACTCAACCGACTGACTCGCGTTTGAGCAAGTGTATTCAACATAAACGAGTTCTTTGGGAAGAAGAATTTGGTTTTCGATAGCATTACTGCTGAATAATAGTGAGCTTCCCATTCACCAGTCAAATTATTAGGCAATGGTACGATTGGTTGTGCACATAAGAACATGTGCGTGAATTTTCATATGGGTGCAAGAGTCCAATAGATTTCCTTACAATGACAACTGAAGCGCTTAAAATCTCCAGAAGCAAATAAATCAGCTGAGAGAACACATATAATTTAGTTTTCCGTTAATATTTAATTGATTGCTTCAACTGTCCGAGGAAAGATCAGGTTGAAAGATACAAATTGTGGTCAAAGTTAACTAAGGTACACTTGAACTTACCTGAACACAATCTGAATGGATGGAACCCGGGGAATCTCCCGTACTAAGTAACAATATAATGTCGTAAATTGAGTTAGTTGGACTTCTTTTTCACCATTCATTATCTTGGTTTAAGCACAAAGGGTTACAGTACCAATTATCTTAAGAATAGTAAAGTTCTGCATTAGATTTAGTAAAAGATTCGGATGCGGATCCATGTATTCCAAAGTTTCACTTAAAAATTTAGCGAACTTTTGTCCACAAATCCAGATATTATTAACGGAGATATAACTAGAGTAGATGAACAGTTTCGAATTGTTTGGTTTGTATTCAACTAAACCGAAAAAAATTGGATAGGTCTTGCCCAATCAACACGAGTAGTAATGTACCTTTACCTGACCCTACGAAAAACAGCCTCAAACGTTAAAGTGTAGTAGGAATAATACCATCAAATCGTGATGTCACAAGCAATTCCTCACAACTTAACCATGATTATTATTTGGTCTTGCAGCCTGGTTAAGGGGGCCATGTGAAAATAATTGAGAGAAGTTAGCGTAATTTCGCAGCAACTAATGTAGCGCGGAAGTGCGCCAAAAGCAAGGAAGACAGAGTCCCGTAGGCTTCAAGGGGTCGAGTAAAACAGACATGTCTCAATCAAGAAAGACTTACACAATTCATTTATTGTGATGTTCTTTGAGCTTTCACCAAATTTAGCAATTATTGGTTTCTTCGGTGACATGTGATTGCCTGATAACATTGGACACTTTCCACATGAAGAAAAATATGGTGGAGATACTCCAGACTATAAAAAGACCGAGAACGCACAGCACAAAACCCGATTTACAACAGACCACAATGCCAGCTCTAGAAATTGCTGCCGCCGCCATTTTGGGTACACAATTATTAGATTCAAAGTATCACATAAAAGATGATGTATTATTGCTTCAAAAAGTCCTTAGATCTGCTCTATCATACCTTTTTAGCGTGTATCGTGGTCGTGCAAGTTATTGGTATTACTTTGAGCAAGCGGTAAAGAAATACCCCAACAATCGGGCGTTGGCGTTCCCACGTCCAGTCCAGAACCCCGGTCCGGTAGAATTGGACGAAGATGGAAACAAGATATTGGATACACGATTTTCAATCGAAACATACACTTATCTGGAATTGTATGACATTGTGTTGAGGCTCTCACATATCTTGAAAAATGACTATGGTATCACTTCAGAACATACCATAGGCATAGATTCTATGAACAAACCATTGTTCATTTTCTTGTGGTTAGCACTCTGGAACATAGGAGCTACTCCGGCTTTCCTCAACTTCAACACCATGGATAAACCTCTCGTCCATTGCTTGAAAATTGCGGATGTTTCCCAAGTATTTATTGATCCCGACTGTGCTGGTCCAATCAGAAATACGGAAGCTGCAATCAACGAAGAGTTACCACATGTGAGATTACATTACATTAATGAACCGGATCTTTTGGAGACTTTGTCAAATAAATCATTACCCAAGTATAGGGCTCCAGACAAGACTAGAAAACCTACCGATACTGAATCCTCTTGTTGTGCGTTGATCTACACTTCTGGAACTACAGGGTTTCCCAAGGCAGGTATTATGTCATGGAGAAAGGCCTTTATGGCATCCTCATTTTTTGGATACATTATGAAGATCACATCGAAATCGACAGTTTTGACAGCAATGCCACTCTATCATTCAACTGCAGCAATGTTAGGGGTATGTCCTACGTTAATTGTAGGAGGGTGTGTTGCTATATCGCAGAAGTTCTCAGCAACTTCATTTTGGACCCAGGCGAAAATGACGAAAGCCACTCATATCCAATATGTTGGAGAGGTATGTCGATATTTGATGCATTCTGAGCCTCACCCAGACCAGAAGAATCATGAGGTAAGAATTGCTTATGGTAATGGATTGCGGAAAGATATCTGGACTGATTTTAAGAATCGGTTCGGAATAGAAGGAATTGGTGAATTCTACGCTGCCACAGAATCACCTATTGCTACCACAAATTTGCAATATGGTGAACTTGGGGTAGGTGCCTGCAGAAAATATGGCAAGATAATCAATACTGCATTATCGATGCAACAGGTTCTTGTTCGCATGAATCCTGACGACGAAAATGAAATATGGAGAGATCCTAAGACCGGACTAGGAGTAAAAGCTGCGTATAATGAACCAGGAGAAATGTTAATGAAGATTATGAACGCGAAGAAACCCGAAGAGTCTTTCCAAGGGTACTACGGAAACAAACAGGCCACCAATTCGAAAATTGTCCATGATGTCTTCAAAAAAGGTGATGCTTGGTTCCGAAGTGGAGATTTATTGAAGATGGATGATGATGGATTGCTCTATTTTGTGGACCGTTTAGGTGACACTTTCCGCTGGAAATCAGAGAATGTATCTGCTTCTGAGGTTGAGAACGAGCTTATGGGATCTAAGGCACTTAAACAGGCCGTTGTTGTTGGTGTTAGAGTTCCTAACCACGAAGGTCGGGCTGGTTTCGCTGTTGTCGACCCAATGGATGAATTGAGTGATAAGCATAATGACATCTTGAAGATGATATATGACCATGTGACGAAGACGCTTCCAAAGTATGCAATTCCACAGTTTATCAAGATAAGCTCTGAAATTGAAGCTTCTCACAACTATAAGGTGCCAAAGATCCAGTTTAAAAACCAGGTGCTACCAAAGGGCAAAAACGGAGATGAAATTATTTACTGGTTAAATGGCAACAAGTACGAAGAACTTACTGATTCGTCGTGGTCAACTATTATGAACGGAAAATCTAAGTTATAGGGACCTCTTTATTAGTCATAAACGAATTATTTTATTTAAATATTCAAAGTATAGTGCTTTTTATCTATTGCTTGTCAGAGATAGCGACGACACCTGGTAATTCCTTACCTTCTAATAATTCTAAGGAAGCACCACCACCGGTGGAGACGTGAGACAACTTCTCAACAACACCAAACTTCTTTGCAACAGTGGCAGTGTCACCACCACCGATGATGACAGTGTTACCTTCCTCAGCAGACTTGACAGCAGCGTCCAATAAGGACTTGGTACCAGCAGCAAACTTGTCGAATTCGAAAACACCTGGTGGACCGTTCCAGACAATAGTCTTGGCCTTAGCAACGGTGGCAGCGAACAATTCTCTGGACTTTGGACCAGCATCCAAACCCATCCAGTTGTCTGGAATACCTTCTTCCTGAGTAGCTGTGGAGGTGTTGGCGTCCTTGCTGAAGTCATCAGCGGTGACAAAGTCAACTGGTAAGACAATTTCAACACCGTTCTTCTTGGCCTTGGCAACCAAGTTTTCGACGTTCTTAGCACCTTCTGCATCGAACAAGGAAGTACCGATAGCCATGTTGTCCAAAACCTTCTTGAAGGTAAAGGCCATACCACCACCAACAATCAAAAGATCAACCTTGTCCAACAAGTTGTCAATCAATTGAATCTTATCGGAGACCTTGGCACCACCCAAGATAGCCAAGAATGGTCTAACTGGGTTTTCCAAGGCCTTAGCGAAGTATTCCAATTCCTTGGCCATCAAGAAACCAGCAGCCTTTTGTGGCAAGTCCAAACCGACCATTGAGGAGTGAGCTCTGTGGGCGGTACCGAATGCATCATTGACGTAAACATCAGCCAAGGCGGTCAATTGAGCTCTGAATTTCTTGACGTCTTCAGGCGAAGCCTTAATCTTTTGACCGTCCTTCTTCTGGGAACCTTCTTCTTCAATGTGGTAACGCAAGTTTTCCAACAAAAAGACTTCACCGTTGGAAGCGGCATTGACAGCCTTTTCAACTTCTGGACCAACACAGTCATTCAAGAAGTGAACCTTCTTGCCCAACAAGGTTTCCAATTCAGTGGCAACTGGAGCAAGAGAAAACTTTTCGTTTGGTTCACCATTTGGTCTACCCAAGTGTGAGGCGAGGATGACAGCTTTTGGCTTGTTGTCCAAGACATATTGGATAGTAGGCAAGGCAGCAACAATACGTTGGTTGTTGGTAATAGTCTTACCGTCCAATGGGACATTGAAGTCAACTCTGATGAAAACACGCTTATTAGCGACGTCGAGGTCCTTTACAGACAATTTGTTAGATAAAGACATTATTATTCGGGCTGGAATACAATTGAGTGCTAAACGCAACTTTTCACAAGGGGATCTGGTTCGTTAAATAGTTGTGAGGGGGTCGGAGTTCAGGTCCGAACGAGCGAACGGGCGAGTACCATCCGCCGGGGCACGACCTAGGTCAGACCACCACCATCTTGCACCACCTGGCTCAATCTATGTCTGGAATAACGTGTTGCGCAAAGATAACGCATGCTATTAGTCTACAGTAACAGCTAACAATGGTGGACTGAAAGCTGCAGTTTACATAGCAATGACCAATATTAGCGTTAACACTCTATCCTTTGGACCGCAGAATCCCGGGCATCGTGTAGTGTATAATTCTGCATGTTGAGACGTGGTACAAAATCAAATGTCGTAATGTCGCAATGTTGCAATGTCGCAGAAAATTCGAGAATCATCACCAAAGTTACTATAAAGAGACAGATACGAGACATCCTTCATAAAGCTTATCGCTACGTTAAACAATGGATAAATTACTTCAGTGGTCCATAGCTCAACAATCAGGAGACAAGGAAGCTATCAACAAGATAGGTGCTCCTGATCCCAAAATGCTTAGTCAGCTTTTTGGAGGTCCTGATGAACCTACTTTGATGAAGCAGTCCATCACTGTGATCACCCATCCTGAAGCCACGTTAGAAGACAAAGAAATTGCGTTTGAAAATTTTGAAATGCTTATTGAAAACTTGGATAATGCGAATAATATTGAAAATATGAAGTTGTGGCCATCAATTATCCTGCAATTGGATGATTCCGTTCCAAACTCACTCAGAGTTTACGCTGCATCTGTCATCGGTATTGCCGTCCAGAACAACCCTAACTCACAAGAAGCATTCCTTAAAAGTGGCGGTTTGAAGCAGTTGATTCACTCTGCTGGTTCGTCTACCCCAGAATTAAAGTTGAAGTCGCTTTTTGCAATCGCATCTTTTATAAGAAACTATGCAGAAGCCTATAACCAGTTTGATTCTTTTGGCGGCTGGTATTTGGTCACTTTATCCGATGACCAAGCTCCTAAAACTAAACTAAGAGTTTTATCTTTAGTGTCCGCAATATTTTCAACGGGAATGGACTCCAAGAAGGAGCAACATATATCAAAGGATTACTTGGTAAAATACTTAAGTAACATCTTGGAAACCGACGGACATGCAGGTTGCATCGATAAGGCGCTCAATATCATAACGCAATTATCATTATTGGGATACAAATTCAGC
Organism: Teunomyces lycoperdinae; assembly: GCA_030574955.1. Classification (NCBI taxonomy): domain Eukaryota; kingdom Fungi; phylum Ascomycota; class Pichiomycetes; order Serinales; family Debaryomycetaceae; genus Teunomyces; species Teunomyces lycoperdinae. The sequence goes on from JAJMFY010000013.1 coordinate 239,480, forward strand.
TCGATTGAAATTGCTGATTTGTCACAAGGAATGGATCGTATTAAGTCACAAAGCGATAACTTGTCCCATGACGACTACCAGGCAGTCAAGAAACTTGTAAACTAGTGTGTATAATATTTATTCATTAACTAATTCATTCGGATCATCGGCCAATAGAACCTTACACATAGCAAGGTCTGTAGATGGAGGTACAATATTTTTCCCATTCATATCCTTTCCTAGCGTGCCCTCCTTTTTGAATTGTTCAAATAACTTATACATGCTGGGATAAAGTGTCCATAATTTGTCGGCCTTCGGCTCAGTCATCAATCTGAACTGACGAATTGTCTGGGAGTACGTAGATTTTGCATCTGTTCCGGATTTCACTCTTCCCAAACTCGATAGCTTGTGATTCCTCTCAAATTTATCGTAGATGGAGATAGAAATTGTGTAAGTAAAATTGTTTAACCATTCAATTGCTTCATGGCTCGATCTGACCGGAAATATGTTAGCTCCTAATTCTAACTGGGTACGATTAACAAGACTTCCAACCTCTTTAGAGGTCAAGTTTATCTCTGAGATAGGCGGTTTTCGTTTAACTATGCGTGCCTCTTCATTGAGTCCTCTCAATACCTCATTCTTGTACCTTTGGTTTTCGAGGTTCTTGAGCTGAAGCATAAACTGATCATAGCCTTCAACCATAATTATTAAATGGTATTTTAGGTCAGGGTGTTCACGTCGAGCCACTCTTATTGCAGCCTCTTTTACTGAAGCAATTGTTTTCTGTTGAATCTCACTTAGAAACTGTTCTGCATCGTAATAAAGTACTAGTGTTCGTTCCTGTCTCTGGGTTGGGGTACATGGTGTAAAAGTGTCTGAAGAAGGGTCATAGTTAGCCCTGATTTTTCTTTTCCACATAATCAAGGGGATATAGCAAGAGAACTGTTCTATTTGGGAAAACTCCATTACTAAATCAATTTCTTTAAATTTGGAGTATATGCTCGTAGGTATACGGAGTATCATCTCGCCTAAAAGTTCTTCCTTTGTACGAGTAACCTTGTTAGCTTCTTTGAATTGCTGCGGAGTGTAGGAATAAGATGACTTTGTAGGGGAAGAAACTGCTATTGGATAGGAGGAACCCAGCATATCAGCGTATTTGATCCTTGTACTTTCTGGTTCAACTGTGGGAGACAGTGGTAGGATTTGTGGTCGATCCAAATCATTGGAAAGAGTATTAGATATTTCTGGCTGTTGCAGAGTATGTCGTATGTTTCTTTCACTACTAGCTTTCTTAGGTACCCGAAGATGAGCTTCAGTAGTACTATCAGGATCTGAAAGCCAATTAGATAAATCTAGAAAGGAATTATTACTCTCATGTTTTGGTGACCTATCAAAAGAAAACGAGGAATCTTCAATAGACTCTTCACCAACGAAAAGCGCAGGCAGTTTCTGAGATCGAACTGGTGTTCTATCACTTAATATTATGACGCTTTCATCACGTCGCACTGGGTCTGATGAACTATTGTTAATACAATGCTAATCATGGTAAAAATTATTACACATACATTTCTATCACCTCCTGATCTTTAACTTCAAGAATTTCTACACTGTCCATGGTTTAAGACGCGTGTGGATTCTGTTTTGCAGTCACTTTTCTTTTGTAGATTCGATTGTGTCTTTTTTTGTCAAATTATACACGACCAAAATAAACCTCTCGTTTTGTCTCCTAATATAACAAATATCAGTCTTGAGATCAAGCATCCGGCAAAATGGTTACGCGAAGGAGCTCATTGGGCATGTCGATGGCTTTTGGCAAAGACGAACAGAATAAGATTAACGAGTCAATTTTTGAATTGAAAGAGGTCCATAACACCATCAGATACGACTGGCCCCAGATACTTGGTGACAGCGCCAACCCAATTGAAACAGCAGTAGCTTTACTTGACGACACATCGGTAGGTATGGCTCACCGTATGGAAGAATTTGTAAATATTAAGCAAATTACTGAATCGGCATTGAGGAATGTTGTCAATGAACATCATGAACTTTTCAACAATAGTGTTGGTTCCTACCACTTGCTTTTATCAACCTTGAAAGACTCTCAGCAAGACTCTTTAGAAATTAAACAAATGTTTGACTCAACTACCAAAGACATTCATGATAGATCAGACGTAATGAACGAATTAAATCAGACCTCAGCAAGATACTCGGAAATGATTGAAATCTTGGATGCAATGTCGGAAATGACGGACATTCCTGAAAAAATCGAACAATTGGTAGTTGAAAAGAAGATTCATGAGGTTTACGACGTTATTTCTAATGGATATATCACGGCTGAAAAGTATAATCTCTGGACATTACCTGCAATGAATACCATCCAAAACTATCTTGAGACACAGTCAAATAACTTATTTCATATGATAGTTGATGAATTACAAAACGAAATCTATCTTAAGCAGTCTGCAAATGATGATTTAGAACACCATTTCTACAACTGGAAAAATCTAGTCAACACTGCCAATCCACAGTTATCATCTTTTAAGACTTTGATTACGGAGCTGAACAATCTAGAACAATATATTTATAATTCAGCCAACTTGGATATTTCCGAAATTGCTGAGGTATTTACCAAACCGGTAGAGACCTTTATTAAGACCCAATTGCCTAAGATCCACGAGCACCATTCCAAACAAAATGGTGAAGTTGATTATGCGGTACTCCTAGAAGCAACTCTGAATAACCATGTTGAATCGTTTAACTACATATACCAATTATTATTGACAGCCTCCAAATTAAGCAGGTTACATCAGGTTGTTGAAATTCTTGCCGCCTCGAACCTGTCTGAATTGCATGGCTTGGCGAACAGAACAATTGAAGAAATCAAGGTTAATATTGCCGGAAAAGTAGGTAAATTTTCGAAGCTTCAAAACTTGGAACACCAAATAACTGTCTCGGATATAATTGGTGTAAACAATTTGAGTGATTCGTCAGTAGTTGTACTTCAGTACCTATTTGGATCTATCTTTATCAAATTTTTGGCAGTGATACAAAGACACAAGATTGTTTGTGAGATTGTCGATCTCATCGAGTCAGGAAGAACTATCAAGAAGCCATTTTCAGCTGACTCCACTCACACCAACGGACTGGGCAATGATAAATATAGTTTGAACATCATTTGGAATACAATGAAAAAGGAGTTGTATACATTGTTGATAAACTATATCTATGACCCATCATTGGTCCATGATTCAAATGACAATATTAGTAATACAAAGATCCATGAAATTATCAAAAGAAAGGACACTTTCCGGTTTGAAGACGTTTCTTTTCAAAAATCCTCTAAGAATACGGAGGACTTGGAGACAATATTGCAAGATATGTTCCCTGGCTTCGTCTTATCAGATGACAAGAAAAAAGACGGTGAATCAACTTCCCCATTTATTTACAACGAAAACTTCAATGCCATGGTAGAAGTGATTGTCCCAAAAAGCTTATTGAATATGAGAATTATACTAGAATTTTTCTTGATCTTTGTGGCTGGATCGCAAAAGCTCTTTACTAACTTTGAACAAGATGAACACACACCGCAAAATATGGTTGCTACAGAATTTTTCAACAATTTTGTTAAACATCAATTCTTGTCTCGCGTGAGAGAAAGTTTGAATTCGTTATTTACAGAATTTATTGGAAGTGTGCCGAAGGGTGGCTCCTCCGGTATTAAATTGGGGTTAATTTCTTTGGACCATGCGGAAACCACTGATTCTCATTTTAATGAGGGAAACAATGAGTCAAAATCCACAGTAATTTATCAAAATGCCTTAGACTTCAAACGTTTGTTTTTAAACTTGTGTTCTGCTTTGAATACTTCGTTAACTTATCGGGCAGAATTTAACGACATTGTCTTAACATTCTTGGACAATTTTTCTACTACATACTTGAGTTACTATCACGACTTATTGGACTCAGATGGTGGTAATGTCACCTCTTACAATACATCAATTATTGAATCGAATCAGCCATCACTGCAAATAAGTACGTGGATGAAATCGCCAATAATGGTTGAAGTTTCAGGGAAAATATTGCAAGCCAATGGTAATCGTGAAAGCATGGATGGTTATTTGAGCAAAGAAATTGAGGTTTTGATGTACTCAAAGACTTCCAATGTCATTTCCATAAGCAAAGACGATTTACTTGACAAGGAGTCGTTTAACCAAGTATGTTACTTGTTATTGACTACTTCATGGATCTTACAATGGTTGCCAACTGTGAAAAAAGAGTCTAATTACAAAATTTATGACAATGAACAAATCTCTGAAGTTGATAAGATGCGTCACGATTGGTCATTTTTAGAAAACGGACGTTCCAATATCGTTGTCACAATGGGTCACAATGATATCAGTCAGCAGAACATCTATTTGGCATTAAACTCAGAGAAGATTGCCAAATTTGATGAGATTATTCAACGATTTACCACAATCAGGGACAAAACATTGTTGGCATTGAGATATGACTTGAGATGTAAGGTTATTTACTATATTAGTAAATCGTTCAGTAATACTGACTGGATGCCAGTTACAGAACCTGGTGACTGTGATTATTATATTGGGTTGTTAAATAAGGAAGTCTTTTCGATTGACAACAAATTGAATCGATTTTTGAATGACGAGGAAAAGGAAGCTATCTTCATGGGACTATCTGAATTTATTAATTACTTTGTCATAAGGGGTTCGCAGTTGGTGAGGAAGATCAATGCAAATGGAATAAAACGGATTTTGTTAAACATCTATACCATGCAACAAGTGTTAAGAAACTTATTCAGTCACCCTGAAACTGTTAACTTTACCAAGTCGTCCGTTTACTTCGAAATGTTTACGATGAACGAGTTTAGTTTGATTAACAAATTCAAGGAAAAGCATTATACCACTGAAGAGTATACTAACCTTGTGCGGTTGATCTACAGTGAAAAATTGGCTGATGGAAAGGGAACTCAGTTTAACAAGTCCAAGTATAACGATTTGTTAGGTAAAGTGACAGCGGCTACCACTGGCACCACACAAGCATAAAACGACAAAAAAAGTTAACTCTTAGGAAAGATACGATATAATATACACTATACACAAAATAACAAACCAGGCTATTAGTGTGTCGCTTGAAGAGCTCCCTTCATGCCCTGCTTTTCGGCCAAGCGGTCAAAGAAAAATCTACCAAATGATGAACCAAGGACAACGGCAAAGAAATATGGCAAAGCATAAGTCATAGCCACCAACATCATTGAATAGTTTAATAAGTCAGGCACAATGAACAATGCAAGTCTGATGATATCTCTAATAATGAGAGATGCCATTGGCAAACCCGCACGGTGGAAAGCCGCTTCATCAACTACCGATGCCTTTTCAGAACTGAGCTTAAACTCGGCTTCTGAGCTTGAATCACAACAGTTCACTCTATCCACGATATGCGAATAAACAGGGTTTCGCCATACCTTTTGTTCCAAGAATATACGCAGGTACTCGATACCACGGGCAACAAATGCCACGAAAAATATCAACAAGAAAATGCCGAATGCTTGACCACCGTTTTTAGCACTCAATTCTTTGAACAATACTGGGTAGTTCTTGTATTGTGTGGTGAAGTAAGTGTGCATTGACATGTGACCCATGTCCATGTCCATTCCAGTCGTACTGTTCATGGTCATATTCATGCTTGAATGGTCATGACCGCCGCCCATAGACATGCCAGACATAGAACCCATGTTCATGATGTCTTTTAATTCGAGGCTTTTGCAAGATATAAGATCTTTTCCCCGTTAATGGGCGATTTGAACCTTACTTATAGTTGTGAGCAAATTTTATAGTCGACATGGTTGAGCAAATTAAATCTTCGATTTGGCTGCGCAACTTCCTTTTCCTGATCGGGAATCAAAAAATTGTGTTGCCAAATTATTTCTTGCAAGAATGTAACCGTAACGACGTGTCAAGTGATCGTGTACTGTTTAATATGTTGCCAATATCAAAATTACATAACGAATAGAAAACTAGCGGATATGAAAAAGAAAATTCAAACATTGAAGCTTTCTAGTCTAAGTATCCGACCGTTTCTCTAATAAAGGACATCGGTCTTCCTCATTGGATGTAAGGATATGGTTGTCCAACCAGTCCTTGGCCCGGAAGCCTTTCTTGCCACATGCAATACAACTACCACTCATAGGTAACTTGTCAGTAAGAGTACTTGAGCTCTTACCCTTGGGATCATCAAACTGGAAGTGAATATTCAACAAATGCTTCTTGTAGTCGTAAGGTCGATTAAAGTTCTGTGTCTTATGCTTACACATAAACTTTGGATATACACACTGGAACCGGCCCACCTCATTGTGTATCCGCATGTGGCGTATCATGTCCCGACTAATATACTTGTCACAGATGATACATACCGCACCTTTGGTACCTCGTTTCGATGCTTTTGATGTGTCACTACCAGTGGAGTCTCGGCGTTCAAAGCCGGGTCTGGGAAGAGTAATATCATCAGAATCATCAGCAGACAGAATGTTTGGATCATTTGAGATATTTAATGGCCCAAAATCCTGCTGCTTAAGGTTACTGTGATTATGATGGTAGTTGTAGTGGTGGTGGGTGCCTTCCATGTACGTCAAGTTATCGTCTCGGGGCTGATCCATGTATGTAGCAAAATCGTTATGTTCATAATATTCGTTAGGGCCTGATTCAAACTGGTTCTTAGTCAGAAAGTCAAAACACTGCTCAAAAGTGTTAATGTTCGAGTTATTCGTATTTATCTGTGGCGAGAAAATGGCAGCACCACCAAGGGACAATGACAGGTCAAAGTCAAAGTATTCATGCTGGTTCAAACCAGGAGGCTTCATTGATGGTGTAAGCGTAGTAGGGCCCACTGAGGACATTTGGTTAGGGTCGAGTCCAATATCCCTCTCCAAAATCCGCATGTCATTCTGGTCTGCGTCATCATTAATATCGTTAAACACAGGGAATTTCGGATTCAAAGAGAAGAGTGAATCAGTAGCTTTTTGGTTATCAATATTGTCCAATTTAAGAAAAAAGCCGGGTTTCTTTTTCTTTTCTTCCTTATCGCCGTTGATTGGGAACAGCATAGTAGTACCCTGAAAAGAGCTCAGGTTGACAAGTGGAGACAGTTGCTTGGGAGAACTGCGGGTCTTAATCAAAGGGAATGAGTTCTGTCGTACAAACATTGGTTTATGGAGCTGTTTTACTTGTTTCGGTTGTGGCGGAGCTATTGGTGGAGTGTTGGGAGTAGACATAATACTTGCGCTCATTCTGCGTTTGGGAAAAGGTTCATCGCTGACATAAAGATGGTCTATTCTGGAGGAGGGTACTGAGGCAGAGTAGTTGAAGTAGTCTGTTTGTAAAGGCATGGGCATGGGAGAGTAGTCGTATGCGCCTGAGGTTAGGCCGGGTGCTACTTGTTCGGAATTTAAACCAGATAATCCAGGATTTTCAGAAAGCACAGGGTCCGCAGGAAATAACAAGTTGGAGTCATGATTTGGGAGATGCCCAATATAGGGGGATATATGTCGTTCGTCCTGGTTCGTCATCTCACCATGGGCTAATAACTGGTGCATTGTAAACAGGATTATGTGAAAAGCAAATACAGGGTGCAGGCCTCGGTGTTATGTACAGGAGAAGAGGATGGATCTTCTCGGAAGATATACGGAGAAGTTATAGTGGAGGAGCAGACTGAGAATTTTCCGGGCTTTTGTCGTAGTAGGCGTAGATGAATAGTGGCTGTGATGTGATCAAATTTCACTCTTAATTTCTAAAGTTTAGTTTTTAAAAATTTTTTACTTCGTGGAAATTGAATGTGGATGTGTGTAGTTACCGCACTTGAGTTACTTTTACTAATAATGGAAACAGGTAAGTCTCCTGAACCAGTGACGGAAAAAATGGGTTTAGCAAACATATTTCGGTGGAACATGAGGAAGAAATAAAATAATGGTATGATGAGAAGAATAACCTGATTTTTTGCCACTTTTTTTTTAATTTTAGTTAGATGACACTAAGTTAGATTAATGATGAGATTAGATGACTTCCACGATTCGAGCGTTATTACAATGTTACCAATACATGACAATTTCACGTTACGGGCTGCTGGTTTGGCACCTTGGAGATACTCCATGGATATTAAAGCATATGCATGACCCAATAACACGGAAACTTTCCGTTTCGGTTTCCTGTACTCATCGCCAGTGCATCCGAGGTTGTTGCCTACAGATATTTTTTCTTCAGAATTTTATTTTTAACCCAGCAATGTGGGATAAATTATTGTCCCGAAACGTAAAAATACACAGCGGTGAGCCCGAAAGAAGCTTCTGTATCCTGTGCACATCCTCCCACAAATCGACCAATTTTCAAAATATAAAAAAATTTTCTGTTACCTAGGCGACAGCGATCTAACAAGATTGACAACAAATTTGAAGTACTAGAGGGCAGATCTCTGGGTGGATGGTGTTATTTTTTTTGGGACATGAAGAGGTATTAAGGACTGTCGTATTTAGCCGTCCCTTGGGATTTGGTTGCCTAGACAAGATTCGTATCAAAAAAAAAATAATTAGTAGGCGGTGCACTTAAAACAAAGAGGTGTTGCAGACAATAGGATAAGTTTTTAAGGTAATGTCGGGGATTAACTGAGGTTTAACTCAGATACCAGCCAAGTAAATCCATCGATCGGAGGCGGTTTAACTAGATAGTTCTAACATCGAACAGTTTGTGTACCAAGCTACCTCATACCGCCATCTACTGCCTTGTCGATTGAAAATCTCCTTCGTCTGTTTTCGTACTGCCTTATCATTATTTTTTTATTTTTTTTTTTTTTTTTTGAATTTTTTTTTCGTATTATAGAGGTTCTAGTAACCGAGAAATTTTTACTTTTAAGTTTCTGGAACAAATGGTGTTTGGCGAAATATTTTTCTTATGGCTTCCCATCGAACATATAAGTTTCTGATCATCTTCCGCATTGGGCGACAGAAACTCGTTATATGGGGTTTCTTGTTCGTAACTGCAGTTCAGAAGAGCAAACTTTAATTTATTCGGGAACCGCATACCGCCCTGATACGCCAGGCGCAAATACAACAGAAAGAAACATCCCTTGACACTCCCAAATTATTTTATGTACCTCGTAACCAAACCCAGAAGATCCTTAAAGAATGCATGGCCCAGTAGAAACATATTCATTGGCTCTCTAGGACGTAGAGAAAAGTGTAGGTCAAATGCGGCGGCGTAGCCCTGCAGAGAAGCACTTCAATTCCGATCATTAGGATTTTTTTTATCCTCAGGCAACTTTATATCTCCGTGGCAAAATTAAATCTCTTTTGCTATAGATATTCCACAACAAAAATAAGTACATTTCTTTTAGGTTCCACTGGATTGGTGGGTGCTCAGTTACTCAAGTGTCTTGAGGAGTCGGCTTATTTTAGCGCTGTCGCCACTATCGGCAGACGTTTACCACAAACGCAATCTCCAAAGATTTCTTCTGTGGAAGAGAAAGACACCGATAAATGGCCTGAAATCATTGAGGATAAGACCAAAACCACCAAGGTCTTCTTTTCTGCGTTTGGAACCACCCTTGCTTCAGCAGGTTCCAAGGAGGCCTTCCGCAAAATCGATTACGGTATCAATTACAACGCCGCCAAGGCGGCAAAGAAAGCAGGTGTTGAAACTATTGTGTTAGTTTCCAGTGTTGGTGCGAATTCCAATTCTTGGTTCTTTTACTTGAAAAGTAAGGGTCAATTGGAGGATGATATTATCAAGTTGGGATTCCGTAGAACTATCATTTTACGTCCCGGTGTCTTGTTAGGCGAAAGAGAATATGCCTCTAAAGGTTTTGGCAATGATTTATCAGTGGCGTTATTCAAGTTTACCCACGGTCACAAATGGCTTTCATCTATTGCTAACCCAGTTTACGCTGAAGAATTGGGTCAAATTGCTGTCAACGAGGCGCAAAAGGAATTGAACACGAAATCAACTGAACCAGAGGTAATTATTTACAGTGCCAGGGATATTACCAATTTGGCTTCTAAGCTTAAAAAATTGATTGTAAAAAATTAAAAACGTAATATTATACATGCTATCCAATCTATGATACTAGTAGAAGTAAAATTCCCAAACTAATCTGAACTTATTCGACGCACCGACACTTGCTACTGACATAATCAGTGAGTATATGGAAGTCTAACCAGTCCTTACCTTTGAAACGCGCTCCACAAGGGCAAGTACCCCAATGGTCAAGCTTTTCGCTTAAGTTGTGCATTCTTTTAATAAGAGGATCGTCAAATTTGAAGTGGCGGTTGAGCAAATGCTTTTTAAAGTCATAAGGCCGGTTGAATTTCCCAGTCTTGTGACGGCATTGGCTTCTTGGAAACAGACACACGAAACGAGATTCGCTCTGGTGAGTTCTCATATGGCGAGTCATGTCTCTTGTAATACGGCGTCCACAAAATGTACAAGTCTTGTGGTCCACAAATTGACTTTCCACTGGTGGGAGCATAATGCTTGAGTTTGAATTGAAGAGAGTCGTCATATCTGGATACTGATTAATATCAATGTTTGCTGGTAAATGGATAGTCCCGTTGTCCCGGTTACCTGACACCTGACGATATCCATAAGGAGACATCATGTTATATCCAACAGGAGCAGATTCTTGTGGTTGACCACGTTGGTCAGGTATCGGCACTGCCCATTTAATTCGAGAACCATCATCTTCTTGTTTTAAAAATGGTTGACCGGATGGCTGCAATGGAACCTGTTGATACAGTTGCCCAACCAGCTGGAACTGTGCTTGTTGAGCTTCTGCCTGGTAGGGTGTTTTGACAGGTGAAATATTATCTAAACTGTTTTCATTTTGAGTTAATCCATAACTGTACGATTCACGGTAATCGTATTCTGGATTTGCAGTCGACGTCGTACTGTAAGTACCAGTTGTATTCAGCTCATTATCGGAATGATAATAAACTTGCTGCGGCTGTTGCTGTGTTGGAGGAGGTGGAAGAGTTGGAATAGGATAGTTGTATGGCATATATGTGTTGTTGACTGCGTTGATGCCTTTTCCCTGGACATCAATCTCCAGTGATAACGTTGAAGTAATTGGTTGAAAGTTGAGCAATTCCATTTAACTATTGAAGAAGAGCTTGCTAGATAGTTGTACGTGGTAATTGAGGCCAACCGAGACAATGGTTTTTACTAAAAATGATTAGTTGTAAATAGTTCCCTGCTACCAATGTGGTATTAACTTTTAGTCAGTAAATATGCCTGGTCGGCGTTAATAATTAATTGTAACAAGTAAGAACTGTTACAAAAAAAATCAAGATGCTTTGTATGTTCCTTGTTAGTCAGGGATCCCCTACATATTATATACACATGTATTAAGCGATTTTTAGTCTGTATCCGCCGTTCCTTAAACTGTTGGAACATATCATACACAAAACCGCAGCCAAAAAATAATTTGGAGCCTAAAAAATAGTATTTTTCAAAAAATATAACTTTTTGATTTGCTAAACACATTGATTATTTTCTTCTCTAAAATAAGGAAGGAAACGAGTAAAAATATTCGCTGGGAGGCGGACTATACTTCCATGTGACTAAACATCTTTGCTGCTCATATTGGGGGGAGGATTAATACGAATAGGATGTTTACAATCCCTCGTGTATTTATGACGTACATGGAGGCGTTTTAATTTTTTCTTACACACAAAGAGATTGCGTGCAGATTTCGAATGAAACGTTCTTGCCTCGAAGAAGGGGACAATAGGTTCGAAGTCTAATTTACCTATCTCAGCGTAAACTTGGTATTTTACGTACCCCTTGGTACAGGTTTCAGATCAAATAAGATTAGTAATGGATTATAAAACAAAAAGGAATTTGACAGTTTGAAACTGAGAGTGCACGCGAAGCAATTACTTTTCTTGGGGTTCAGGGTGGTAATTCCAATTAAGAATGAACTTCTGCAGAATTTATTGGTTACGAAATGCAAGGTGTACGTTTTACCATATTATCTTTGTTAATGCAATAAATTTATGTATGAAACACATCGATATTCACAGTCGACAAATGGGGTTCTGAGAAAATAAGTCAAAACACACAGGGTGGCGGAAATTAACTTTTTTCTTACTTCTGCTGCATCAATATGGAAAACTGTGTGCATAAAAATCCTCTACATACGTTTAGCCTGGACCCAAGAAATTGTTTACCCTTTAAGGTACTCAATTACGCCAACAATAGTTAAAAGTTTATATCTTTGCAAGGACAACCGATAGAACGGAATTAAATAGGTAATGATCACATTTGATCTATCTTACGTTCTGAGGCGTTCATGGTTTGCTGTGTCTGTTCAGAATGCACTATCTACTCGCCAACCGGAGAAAATATTTTAGATGAAGTCCTAGGTTTCCGGTACTCGCATAAATCTAAAAATAAAGTTCCCCTCATGCTCACGTTTAATTTTGTACCAGATTTTGGGGCGGACTCGGTAGTAATTACAGCCAAAGTAGAACAAGGAAGATACTATCCAAAAGGGAAAATCAGGACAGTGAGATTTACGAAATGTTGAAACGAAACGGTTGTAACGGGATTCCATTTCCTATATGTCTCCACATATGATAGAGACCTATTCTTGTAGATGACAATATGCATTCATATTGGCATCCATATTGGCATCCATATTGTATACAAAACTTAAGCAATGTTAATGGGAACTTAGAGAGTACAATGCAACACAATAAATACAATCGTTATCATCATAAAAAATAATGAACTTTTATTGGACGTTCTACTTCTCGCTAGAATCGCCTGGGGTTAGATAACAAAAGGAGATCCTCAAACACCGAAGCATTTATTGTTGGTGGATATCTATAAATGAAAATTTTCCGGTTAACTAGCTTTTTCTCCGAATTGGTTAACAAACTTAAATTAAGAACAATAGGAGGCCTGGGTCCTAATCCGGAGTCCCTAAGCCTCAACAAGGTTGGACTCACCTAGACCCGTGACTATTATTCTCTCATATGCACCTCCAATTATGCTGACTGGGTGCGTCGTTTCACGTGTATTATTAACAGGGATTTCTTCGAAACCCTCTAATATCATAACGCTTAGTAAATTGGTATACATGCTACCCCTAGAAATACTTTCGTATACAAGAATATTTTCCTCTTTCTCCTACATTGGATTTAAAGTAAAACTATAGCTGATTTAAATTGTGAAGTGGACCAACGGACTAACGGAACAAGGTCCTGGTGTTTTGAAGAATGCCAAGATGGACTGGACCCACGTCATCTAACTTTCCCCTAGTCACCCCGAAATGAAGATTTAGATCTGCCATATCCTGAGGACGACTAAATCACGTTCATCTCTGAAACATAGACGAAGAAGAAAATCTGCACTTACAAATGCATTTCGCTTATTCCGACATTCGAAGGCACGGTTGAAACAGGCTTCTCGTAGAATCTGGCCGGCATATAATTCTGTACTCCAAGATTCCTTACAAGATGTTACGTAAAGATGAATTATGATAGTTGCTAACGGATATATTAAAAATCGAATCATAATCAAAGCAATTATGTTACCTGAATTAATCTCAACGACTATACCCGGTTGCGTATTGCAATATCATCATGTGGACGTTATAGTTACTAAAAAACCTTATTATAAAAACCCATATGCAGAGTGCGGCCTAAATGAAATGACAAAGAGATAACTTCGTTACAGCCTAAACGACAGGTGATGTCATACAAGCCTTTTGTATTTACAGCAGCTACCCCACCTTCCCCTGTCATCCGCAATTTCTTGTTACGAGTTATTCCTATATGAAATGGATGAAGGTCGGCGCAGAATGTCGCACGATTTCACGTCATAACCATTTGTCCTACAGACACGACATTTTTTTACCGTTGTGGTTTGATTTTCAGTATTGTGAATTGCACTACCCGGTAGCCTGTATACCAAATCCCTTTTGTGTACTTCTTTATTTTGTAAACATCCTTGCCACAATATTATGCAGGGATATGTTGTTTTAACTGCGACTCGTCTAAAGGGAGAAAAAAATTTTGTGATTTCCGAGGGTAATACAGTGCGCGTTATCGTTGCAACACCGATGTTTCTTATTTGGGACGTTAACCAGTAACAGGCAATTTCCTATTTCTGTTTCCAGCCAAACACGCGGGCTGGCTACAATAAAATTATATAACCTCGACGGCAGTCGGAAAAAAAAACGTAGCAACCCAATCTAACTTTTGTCACTCCTTAAGTATGTATATGATGTATCTTTCTACATCCCTTCTGCATTAGCTCGCATTTATGGTGCCCATGTGCAACGTATGTTTCACCTACAGGGGGTGAGTCCTTAGCCCTCGGAACTCATTCCGAATGTTTACAGATTTTCTGACACAAAGTCGCGACGATGTTTACTTTCGCACTAGCTTTGTCTCACATAAAAAGGAGTAAATCGCCATGGGAAAATATGGCCACCTCAAGCCTAACTAACTTCCAGTCATTCCTTATGAAGTTTTCGACCGCTGCCGTATTAGCCTTTGCAGCCTTTGCTATTGCAGCACCAGCACCTGAGCCTGCTGCTGATGCTGACTGCTCTTCTACATCCTTCCACGCTCACCACAAGCACAAACGTGAAATCGTCTACGACTATGCTTATGTCACCGTTACCGTTGACGGTGAAGGTTCAACCATCGGTGAAGCTTCAACTAGTGTAGTTTCAAGTGCTCAAACCAGTGCCACCGATGCTACTACCACTACTTCGTCTACTCTGACCTCCCAAGTTCAAGCTTCGTCTGCTCCAAGCTCCTCGGCTCAGCAATTGAACTCGGCCCCTGCAAGTTCTTCTTCCAGCAGTGCCCCTTCGGAGGCATCTTCTCACTCGTCTTCCCCTGCGAATGGTGGCTCGTTGGGTAACTACGAAAATCCTTCGATTCCTTTCGAGGACGGTGTTTTGGACTGTTCTTCTTTCCCAACCGACCAAGGTGTTGTTGCCCTTAACTACTTGGGCTTCGGTGGTTGGTCAGGAATTGAGAACTCTGATGGCTCGACTGGCGGTAACTGTCGTGAAGGCTCTTACTGCTCTTACGCCTGTCAATCTGGTATGTCCAAGACCCAATGGCCATCCAACCAACCAGCCAACGGTGTTTCCATTGGTGGTTTGTTGTGTAAGGGGGGTAAGTTGTACCGTTCCAACACCAACACCCAATACTTGTGTGAATGGGGTGTTGACAAGGCCATTGTTGAGAACAAATTGTCTGAATCCGTCGCTATTTGCAGAACCGATTACCCAGGTACCGAGAACATGGTTATTCCAACCATTGTCGGTGGTGGTTCTTCTTTACCAATTACTGTTGTTGACCAATCTACGTATTACACCTGGCAAGGTAAGCCAACTTCGGCTCAGTACTATGTCAACAATGCTGGTGTTTCTCAACAAGACGGTTGTCTCTGGGGTACTCCTGGTTCCGGTGTTGGTAACTGGGCTCCTTTGAACTTTGGTGCCGGTTACGTTAACGGTATTGCCTACTTGTCGTTGATTCCTAACCCAAACAACTATGATGCCTTGAACTTTAACGTTAAGATTGTTGCCAACGGTGACTCCACTGTCAGCGGTACCTGTGCTTACGTGAACGGTCAATACCAAGGTGGTTCCGATGGTTGTACTGTTGGTGTCACCAGTGGTTCCGCTAAGTTTGTTTTGTACAATTAAATTTAGTATGCACTAACGATGTTTTTTTCTTTGGTGTTAAAAATGTATAGTTCACGCTAACAAAGTTAGTGTCAATGTATTGGGAGTTTATTTTGTTTTTATAAGGAGAATGCTGTAAAATTTTGTCTTGATATTACCAAAATCAAGCAATGATACTTCTCCGATTGTTTTGTGCTCGCTAGGACCTACTGGGAGGGAGTATATGGTAGAAACATTTGTCGTCATAGGTGAGCTGTGGATGCGCTACTTTTTCCGGTTCCCACTTTTACTGCGAGAAAAAAAAAATTAGAAGAGGCTGCAAGTAGTACACGATCGCTTAAGGTGTATTATTTCTGCAAATGATGTGAATTAAATATCCTTTATAAATATACATATTATCAGTCTAGGCAACCCAGTCCCAAAACTTTTCCCACAAATTCTGTGGAATATCTTCCTCAATGTAATCGTCTTCGAGGGCACGGACACCAGTGTCAATGTCACATTCCTCCAAAGGAACGATAAACGCTCTCTTGGTCCATGCTTTGGCTCCAAAACCATTAAAGTAAAAGTGGAAGAAGACGTAGACTACCACAAACAAAATAATTGAAATGTATGCAGTGAAGAAGTTCGTAGCGTTGATATGGAAGAAAGCTTGGAAACCTTGGACTAAGGTGATAATGAAGATAAGGGTACTAGCATAGTATGCATTCCAAGGCATCCACTTGGCTTTGTATGGCAACGAGCCTCTTGAAATATTTCTTGAACGAAGGATGTTCATGAACCGAAGGTGAGTTGCGCTGATCCAACCCCAAGCAATTAAACCTGCAGTAGCAGTGATATTTAACAACCAGTCAAATGCATCGCTACCTTGAGATGAAGTTGCCAAGTAACCTAAAGCTCCAAAAGCAGCTGTAAACAAGACAGCAACATATGGAACACCATGCTTAGTGGTCCAACGAAATGGCTTAGGAGCAACACCAGCTTCAGCAAGACCGTATAAGATACGGGAACCACAGTAGACGTTGGAGTTACCAGCCGAGATGATGGTCACCAAAATGACGGCATTGAAGATATCTGGAAGCACTTTGGTACCTGAGTTTTGCATTGCAATGATGAATGGAGAGGATGCCGTGTATGCGCCGTTAGATGAAAGCTTGGGGTCGTCAAATGGAACCAAGAGCCCAATGAATAACATACTCAAGACGTAGAAAACCAAAATACGGAACAAAACTTTTCTGATCGCCGATGGCACAGACTTGGAAGGATTGGAAGTTTCCCCTGCGGAGATCCCAACTAATTCACAACCTTGGAATGTGAAGGCAGCGTTCACAAGCGAAGCCAACCAACCCAAGAAACGGGCAGTGTTTATATTCAGCTCAACAAGAATCCCTGGACCCCAAGGACCTGGGTGACGCCAGTATCTGAAGCCGACTGGGCCAGTTTTACCAGCACCACAAACCATGATGAAGGCATAAAGAATCCAGCCAACAACTGCAATAACCTTCAACGAGGCGATCCAGAATTCAAATTCACCGTAGAATTTAACGGGGAAAAGATTGATGACTGTCAAGATAACAAAGAAGATGGAAATCCATGCCACCAAAGGAACTGCGTGAGTCCACTTTTGAATAATTTGGCCGACGACGGATAACTCTAATGCAAAAGTGATGGCCCAAGAGAACCAGTAGTTCCAACCATTGGCGGCACCCAAGGCAGGAGACCACCATCTGGTTACAAACTGAGCAAATGAGCCTGTAACTGGAATAAGCGTAGCCATTTCACCCAAGGATTGTGTCACACTGAAAACAAGCGAGGTCATGAACAAGAAGGAAATGAGGGCTGACACCGGGCCAGCGTCGGCTAAGGTTGAACCAGTAGATATGAATAAACCCGTCCCAATAGTACCACCAATGGCAATCATGGACATATGACGGGACTTCAAGTCTCTCTGGACCTCTGTTACACCGCCCAAGATATTCTCCTTGGACTCGGCTTCGGTGACATATTCCACTTGTTTTTCTTTTTTGGTTGCCACTGTTTGGGAATGGTGGTAAGACGATGATGAACCAATCGAGTTCTCAAGATCTGGTGACATCGTTTTAGATTTACGGTGACTAGACTAAATCACTGCAGATTTATCTGCCTTTATATTTTCGATCATTCCAAAGGAGAATTATTATTAAGCCTTTATCGCTATATCTGTACTGGGGAAAAATTAGCATGGCATTTTTGGTGTGCCGAAACGAGTATTTCATCGCGACAACGCCGTTCGACTGGACGAACGGGGAACGGCATCCTGTCTCTCTCCACAAAAATAATATTCAAGACCTTACTGATGAGATCATGGTGGGGCAGGTGATCTAAGCAAGTACTTTAACTAAAGCAATAGTCACTCGGTGTTTCCTCGCTTATTAAACAATACACCCCCGCCCCTGGTACCCTGGCATTGTCCATATCAGTATTTTCGCTCATGCTCGATAAGTTTATTTCTTTTTTAGACTACGGCATATTGAGGCTAATAAAAAAATTAAGCCGCATCGTTCGGCCCATCTAAGAAAGCAATCTCGCCTTCAAAATGGCCAAGCAGTAACAGCCATACCGCCTCCATATATTCTACGAGATGATGAATCATGACCTTTTTAATTTAAGTTACTACTGTCATAAGTGATTTTTTCAACCTTATCTCTTTTTGCGACAGTTCCTTTATCTATCATATTATTGACCGCTCTTACTTTCCTTTAGAGAATCATGCGACTAATTAGCGTATCTTCCGTCGGCGTAGCCCGCATCGCTACATCGACGCTCTCTCCTTCCGTACACTCTAATTTACTCCAGATTTCGGAGTTACAGATACCACCTAGGCACCTATATATAACTTTACATGATCTACCGAAGGTAAGTCTCCGTGTGGGGGAGGCCGGTAAAATAGTAGTCTCGTGTATTTTGTCAATTTGCTTGTTTTGGACCCCGCCTATCTTCTTTTTTACTTTACTCCGACGATATCGCCACGAATCTCATATTTTTCTTGTCCGAGTTCTAAATAGGCAGTAATTTGTTTTCACAATCGGAGCGATCCTAGCCAACCGTACTTCCCTGCTCATCAATGTCGCAAAATTCTAAATCTACTATGCGACAATGTCGCAGCATCGTTTTCAATTACTTTGGGTACTTGTAAAAATGTTCCGGCACACACATCGATCACCTGCCGGTTCGGTCGCGAGGCCGCTGGTCGTACGCGTTCACATCTCATCTGTCCACGTCAAAGAAATTCACCACGCTAAACCTCAAAATCCGACTACTTAGATTTTTGAGGTCTCTAATTCCCAAACGAGTCTTTAAGCAGATTTATCGAACTAAGAACTCTTTCCACTTTTCCTACGTATCTTCTTTTCATTATTCCCAAACCATGATTACCACCGAGAATGGGATAAAGAAGAGAAGGACCGCAATTGTTGATTCAGATGACGATGACATTCCATTGTCACAAATTCAACATAATAACAATTCCGATGATGAACCAATGATAAAGAAGCGTAAAAAGAAGTTGTCGAAAGGATCCTTACCTAAAAAGACTCCTAAAATGACTACTAATAAGGCGCCCAAGAAAGAAACTGAGGTCAAAACAGAAGTGAAGGAAGAAAATGAAGGAGGGGAACCTGGTTACAAATGGTGGGAAGCGGAGGAACTTGATGGTGAACAAAAATGGGAATCTTTATACCACAATGGGGTTATGTTCCCTCCCGAGTATGAGAGGTTACCTTCTCATATCAAGCTTTATTATAACGGCAAACCAGTGACCTTGTCTGCTGAATCAGAAGAAGTTGCTGGTTTCTATGCTGCAATGTTGGAGACTGACCATGCAAAGAATCCCGTGTTCCAGAAGAATTTCTTCCAGGACTTTGTTCAAGTGATGAAAGAAAGTGGTGACTCAAAACTTGGCATTAACGAGTTTGAGAAATGTGATTTCTCCAAGATGTTTGCATTCTTTGAGCAGCAACGCGCTGAAAAGAAATTGCTAAGTGCTGATGAAAAGAAGGCTATCAAGGCTGAGAAGGAAAAGCTTGAAGAGCACTACAAGACTTGCATGTTGAATGGCCGCAAGGAATTGGTGGGTAACTTCAGGATTGAACCTCCTGGATTGTTCAGAGGAAGAGGAGCGCATCCTAAAACAGGCAGGTTGAAGAGAAGAGTTTATCCTGAACAAGTCACTCTTAACTTGAGCAGTGATGCTACTATTCCTCCTCCCCCTCCTGGACACTCGTGGGGCGAGATTAAGCATGATAATACCGTTACCTGGCTCGCGATGTGGAAGGAAAATATTGCTGATTCGTTCAAGTATGTTAGGTTTGCTGCATCATCTTCTGTAAAAGGTCAAGCAGACTTCAAGAAGTTTGAAACCGCTAGAAAACTTCAGTACCATATTGATGCAATTAGAAAGGATTATACCAAGCAATTAAGGTCTGAATTGATGCTAGACAGACAGATGGCCACGGCTACGTATCTTATTGATGTATTTGCTTTAAGAGCTGGTGGTGAAAAGGGTGATGATGAGGCAGATACTGTTGGGTGTTGTTCATTGCGTTATGAACATATCACGTTAAAACCTCCAAACAAGGTAATTTTTGATTTTCTCGGTAAGGACTCCATTAGATTCTATCAAGAAGTTGAGGTGGTAAAGCAAGTGTTCAAGAACTTGAGGATCTTCAAAAAGGCACCCAAACAACCAGGTGACGACTTGTTTGACAGAATCAACCCAACATTACTAAACAAAAAGTTTCAAAACTATATGCTGGGATTGACAGCAAAGGTTTTCCGTACATACAATGCGTCAAAGACAATGCAAGATCAATTAGACTTGATCCCCAATGAAGGTACAGTTGCTGAGAAAGTCGTTAAATTCAATGCTGCCAACAGAACTGTTGCAATCTTGTGTAACCATCAGCGTACGGTTAGCAAGGGTCACTCAAGCAGTGTTAGAAAAATCAATGATAAATTATTGGAGTTGATGTGGCAGAAGATTCGCCTTAAGCGTTTAATGTTGAAATTAGAGCCAAAGTTGAAGCAGGAAGATAAAAAATATTTTAATGAGATAGAAGATTTGTCCAAGGAAGACGAAGCCAAAGCTCATAAAATCGTTATCGATAAACAGCGAGAGCTGACATTCAGAAAATTGGCAAAAGATAATGAAAAGTTGAAGGCTGAAGATAAGCCTTTGCTTTCCGAAACTGACATTAAAGACAAATTGGATAAAATTGCTGAATTAGAGATAGAATATGCTGAAGAACTAAGAGTGGGGCATCCAGAAGTGAAGAAGAATATGACAGTGGAAAAGATTAGGACACAAGTTCAAGCCATTGAGAATAGGATCACTAATACCACTTTTCAGTTGAAAGATAAAGAAGATAACTCTGAAGTGTCATTGGGAACTTCTAAAATGAACTATATTGATCCGCGCTTGACGGTTATGTTTAGTAAGAAGTACGATATTCCTATTGAGAAGTTATTTACGAAAACATTACGTGATAAGTTTAAGTGGGCCATCGAAAGTGCCGATGAAAACTGGAGATTCTAGTATAGCATTAATTTATTTGTACAAAAAGAAAACTAAGTAATATAAGCGAAAGTAAAATTGAAATTTAATCCTAATCAGGAATGATTTGTTCAAAAAAAATCATTTGTTAAGCGCGTATACTTGCACTCTTTGTTTTATGAAGTATTATCATTGTTTTTGAGAAAACTTTGTTTTCCTTCGAAGGTAGGGCTGACACGCGGTGGAACGCGACGCCAAATGCAAAAAAATATTGTTCCAAATCGAAGGTACAATACCAGAAGCTCGTCTACCGACGGCTTTGTAGTCCGTATAGGTCTATGTAGTAGGGTCAATAGCTGACATCATGGCTGGCCCAATAATGTATTAACCATCAAGTTTCCAAAAGTTTTATCTACTCTAATGTACTTTAACCATTCATCTAACCAATGGCCCAGACTCCGTTCATCGAACACGAAAAAAAAAGACGTAAATTATTATCTGACACGCTATTTCAGAAATAAAAATGTATATTCGTATATAAGTGTTTCAATCCGAACATGTTAACGTTGCGGCACAATACATATAACAAAGCAAATATAGACAATGATATGGTTGATATTGTTACTGATGTATGTTGGCATCTGTGCTGCTAGACATGTCCACCACAAGCACGCGTTTATAACGTTGGCTCCACGTGCGGATTCATTACCCACCCTTTCCACAGAAACATTGGCTCCACCTACTTCCTCCACCACAACATACTCCTACTCGATTGAAGTCCCAGCAGGAGCCACCAAGGTTGCACATAATGTTGCCCATAATCCATATTTACAGAATTCCTCGTTACCAGAAGGTTTATTATTTATTATTGTAGGGAGTATTTTGGCTGCTATGTTGTTGGCCCTCGTCCTTTACTATATTGTGATGTGTTTCATTTCACGGAAACAAGCCAAGAAGGAAAAGGAAGTGTATATCAGTACCAATGGGGGATTTTCATTGTCCAGTTTGAGTGATAATATGTCTACATACACATTGACATTAGACAAAGAGTACGAGTATTCAAGATACGATGATACTCTGAGTTCCGATTCACCTCAGCCAGGACATAGCTATCGAGACTCCATCTTCAATAATAATACCAACTCCAATAACAAACGAAATTCAATGTTCGTTAGTCCCGTTTTGGATATCATGAACCGAAGATCAATGTCACAGCTTGAGTTGCCCATGTATCACCAGGGGATAAATGGTCTGAGCGGTTCTTTGCTCCTAACTGGCAAGACGCCCCAGGGACTGCCAATAACGCAGCAGTTTCCAGAAGAAACACACAAACACCAGAGACGGCCAAGTCAATATTTGGAGGACTTGATAAACGAGGGATCTAATAGATTGTAATATAGTACATAGTTTAGGATTAATGCTATTGCTTGAATAGGGAAACATGGGTAGTTACACACCGGCTGCGAAACAGCGCTCTGCTTTCTGAATCGTGGACCTGCACGATGATTCGCACCTGAAAAGTGCATGACGTTCGCTGGTTATGGACCCCACAACCCGATAGACATTCCAAAGTCGTGCCGCAGCAAATTCGATTCCCGAGCACTCCCTCCCTTCCCCCCTCCCCACACATGCATCCGGCGACGTCTATAAAAAGGACTAACGAATTCCATCCTCGGAAATTCAATAATCCATTGCTATGTTGCGTACTGTCAAATTAACTTCTAGAACTGCCCATACTATCTATTACAGGTGTTTACATCGTTCCCTTCCAATTCGGGCTAAAGGAGACGACTCCACCATTGATTCCTACCGACTTCCATCACAAACCTCGATTAATGAGTGGGAGTTTAAGTATGATTTTATTCCTCATACTGAACCCAAGGTCCCTCCAGTGAGTCAGGAAGCTGTTAAGCAGGATATTGCTCACGAAAAGGCCAAGCACATAGAACGTGAATTATTCGCTAAGGAAGCCAATTCCTCGGTTAAGGTTGAAGCGAATAACGCGAACGTCGTCCATGGTGGAGAATCGGTTCGCGAAGAGCATGAATTCTTGCATGACCGAGGATCTGAACCGGTGGACTCATCTTTGCCAGTGTCCAAGAACGCCAAGAGTAGCAAGCCTGCTAACAGAGATCAGTATATCCAGTCTTCTATCAACCCGAATATCAACCAAAATGATGTCATCAACTTGGGTGAACGTGAAGTTGACCATAAGACCACACTGGTTGATAAGCAGACACCGGTTGTTGAAGATATTGAACACGATGCGGCACATAATGCTGGTCAAGAACAGCATCAACAGCAAACCGGGTCCAGCTCGGTGTCGCTTATCGTTGGAATCTTAGGACTCGGTGGAGGTGCGGGATACTACTACTACAGTACTCAACAGACACATGCGTGAAGTGTTTTATTTACAGAAGAGAATAAATATGTAATGCAATAGACTTTAAGAGAACAAAAAAAGCCAAGCTAGTAGTGACGAGCAGCTTCCTGACAAGCCTTCAATTGTTGCAAGTAGTAGTCACAAATTTGCATGTTACCGTCGTTGTCAGACAAACATTTGGTAAAGTTTCTGGCATCCACATCACATTGGGCTTGGTTTTGGTATTGTTGTTGACCTTGTTGGGCAGCAAGCTGTTGGTCAGCAGGAGCGGCTGGTTGCGAAGAGCCGCCAAACATGGATGTGATACCAGCACCCATGGTGTGTCCGACAGCGGAACCTACAGCAACACCAGCGGCAGTAGAAGCCATTTGCGCAAACATACCTGGTTGTCTTTGTTGGACTGGGTGGGCAGCTGGATACAGCTGTGGTGGAGCCTGGCCATAAGCTGGAGCAGCAGCGGTGTGTGCAGATCTAGATTGAGTTCTAGATGGAGCTGGGGCAGATCTTCTTTGTCTTGGCATTTTTTTGTGTTGGATTGGATTTGTTTCCTTAAATGAATATATCGTTAGTGAACGGGACTTCAATTCTTTTATAGGTTTTTTTTTTCTCTTCTCTTACTGGAAGGCAAAAAAAACGTGTGTGGCAAAATTGGGTCACCAGTAGTATCTAGAGCCAGGAACGAAAGCGGAAGATGCGAAAACTGAGGCAAGACAATTTTCGAGTGCGAAAAGGGATCCGAAACATTGGTGGTCATTTCTATTGTGCCGGGGCCAATCATGTTATTTTATGGTTTGGATTCAAGAATAATCTGCAGGTTTCCTAATTAGGATGCTCACAACCGCCTGGTTGTGTCTCTCCTAGTCCTAATTCACTCGATTTGTCCATCCAACTTACGACCACGTCTAGTAGAACCAGGTATTTCCTGCAGACACTTGTACGAGACTTTTTATATTACACTTGCGACCTCTAGTATTGGTCAACAATCAGATTACTGAATGAATGCCTAATTCTTTTGAACCCTGTAGCTAATGTATATGACTCATGTAAACGGTGATACTATGACTAATAGTATGTCACCCAAAACTTTCATACCTTATCGTAATTTCTCAATCACAACTTTGCAGATCAGGTATCTCCATATTTGTTGTTGGATCTACATGCAGGTGGGCGAGATAACACTTAATTTCATTTAACGTCAACCCGTCTAACAACAATTATCACCACCAAAACCACCATCACAAATGGATATCGAACAACTCGAGAAAGCTGAAAAATTGGAAACACCTTCGTTGGTTGGTGCTTCCATCCGCTCTGCTGATGATTCTGATCACAAGAACTACATTCATCCAGAAAAGTACGCCTCGTCCAAGGACAAGAAGAAGAAAACAAAAAAGTCTTCCAAAAAGACAATTGTTACTTCTTTAGATGACTTAATCAATGAAGGGGCTTTGTTGGGTTCAGAGGAGGACTTTGAACGTTTCTTAGACGAATCTGGTAATGTCAAGGATGATGCCAAGTACGAGCCAAGTCCTGAAGACAAGAGATCCCCCGAAAGTCAACCAGCTTCTTCGAAAGAAGCCTCTGTTGTTCCTGAGTCTACCGTTAGTTCTGCCCCGCAACCAAAGGATGAAGTTGAGCCTTCAGTTGAAGTGAAAACTCCTGAACCAGTCAAGAAACCGTTGAACGAAGAATCTGGCAACGAGGCATCCTTTTACAAGCAAGAAGATTACTCCACTCCTAATTTGTCTGAATTTCAACTAGAAAACCAAATTACTGACCACAATGATTTGTTAACGTCAATCAAGTCCAATGATCCTCACCGTTTACCAAAGTCTGACGATATTAACTCTTCGTTTAAGTCGGTATCTTCCTTAGTGAAGAAAAATACTGGCTTCACCACTCCTTCTAAGGAGACCTCATTTTTTGCTCCAGAAGCTCCTGTTTCTGATTCTCCTGTCACCGAAGGTTTAATTGGGGTTGGATCGAAAGATGGTATTCACACACCTTACTTCCACACTGAGACAGAAAGATCTCGTTCCAGATTAGGTTCTGAGGATAGAGCTAGATCCCGCTCTTCAATCAGATCCCGCTCGTCTGTCAGGCCACATTTGGCTCGTGGTGATTCTTACAAGAGCACTCATTTGGAAGATCCCCAAAAGTATGAAATTCCAGCTAACTTGCCTTCAACGGCTGATTTGGAAGAAAATGAAGAGGATGATGATGGAGATGACAGAAGAACTAGAGCTTCCAGGCCAACCATGGGAGAATCAATTGCTCGCGCAGAAGCGGCTGCTGAAGAAGAACATCTTCTACATTCCACCAGTCTCAATGAACAGCTCACTAGAGATCCCTCTTTGGTCACAACCGGGGATTACACAAACCATAATGTTGATGCTCCATCTCAAGAATTCAAGGCAGCTGGTAACTTGTATGCTACTAGATCATTGTCCTCTACTAATTATTTGAGATCTATTTCTCGTTCGCGATCAAGAGCTAGAAACCCCAATGTTGATGCCTCCCACGACAATGAGAAGAATGATGCTAACCCCGAGGAATTAGTTAGAGAGGGTGCGTTGGTGAACGAAGATCCTTATGATACGATCAATGGTTTGGACAACATGGTGCAAGAAGTTTTACACAGTAAGAAAGATTTTGAGGTAAACAAGAAATCCCAAATCACACCAGCTAGGTTGGAGAGCGAGGGGTTGCTAGAAGTAGAAGACGAAGATGAACATTCTTTGCAAGCAAAAAGTTTAGAAACGAAGCATGATGGTGAGGTGGCTGGTGCCGATTCAACAGTAGCAGAAGAAAAAGAACTAGAGTCGAACGAAGAAAAAGAAATTGTTAACGAGAAGAATCATGAGGAAGAAAAAGATAATGTGAAGGAAGTCGCAACTAAGGTTGAGCAGGAATCGGACACCGAAGGCGCTGGAATAAAAGAAGCTGAAGACAAGGAGATCGAAGAAAAACAGGCTGATGAGAAACAGGCTGATGAGAAAGAGGCTGATGAGAAAGAGGCTGATGAGAAAGAACTTAAAGAGCCGAAAGGTCACGAGGCTCGGGAAGTAAATCTGGAAAAGGATACCGAAGATACGGAGAAAGGGAAAGAAGGAGAAGGAACGAAAGAACTTGTGAAAGACGTCAAGGAACCTGAAATTGCTACAAAAGGCATCAATGAACTTGAAGGCAAGGACGAAAAGGAAATTACCGAAGAAGTCGAGCCTATTGCTGTCCATTCAAAGACTGTGAAATCAGATGACTTGGACTTTGAAGTATCTGCTGATGATATTCGCAAGCATCTTGAGGCTCAGCCGGTGTATATCTACACTTCTTTGGCAGGGGGAATGCAGATAATGCAGCGTACTAACCGTTTGACCACCATTCTTCAAGCCAACCAGATTAAGTTTGAATACCGTGATTTGGGAACCGACGAAGAAGCCAAGAAGATCTGGAAGAGACAGGCAAACGGCAAGCCATTGCCTGGTGTTGTTCGTGGTGAAGATTTTATTGGTAACTTTGCTGAGATTGATGAGGTCAATGAGGAGTATAGACTTAGAGAGTTGCTTTATGAAACTTTATAGCTAATACGATATCTAAAGATTTTAACTTGTAAACTTTGTTTCGCGTTACATATACATATACGAAAGTCGCGATCTCCAGATTGATTTTGCAACTCATCCTATGTTTCTTAGTCAGTTCCGTGTTCTACGCCACGGAGCTCGTGGTCCCAGATTAAGTCGGCCCTTTGGGGCTTCCTTGATTTTACGCAAGCTTGATTCTGGTTTAAGCAAACAGGAACTTGAGCGGAAGGCAAATCTCGGGAGCATGGTGGAGCAAATCCGAGCCCATGTCCCGCTGCTATTAACGGCATCGCTCCCTAAACAGTTGTTACTGCCAGATATCATGTTTCAAGTATGTCCAAGTCATTTTGACGAAATGGTAGCCTATTTGCCAGCAATCCGGGGACACATTTCGTATTATGCCGCGTGCAAGACCATCCAGTTATTGCTCACATCAGTCGTCATCAGTCCCAAAGTACAGCTTCATATTGAGTCAATACGTACGTCGTGTGATCTGGATCCACTGGCGGTGTTTGAACTGCTGCAAAAGATCTACGTTCGCTGGCGGACGTGTTCGGACGGCTGTTTTCACTTGGTGGCGTCCAATGACAAAGCCCACTCCACTTCTGACGCCAAGTTGGGTACACATCGCTGGTCAAAACTTGACTCAATGCGTTTTCTAGACACAAAGTCGACAGTACCCTCACTTGCTTCAACGCTCACTCAAGTTTCGTACGCCTTGGTAGGACTCACCAAGGGTGGTACCAAACTAGAAAGAGTGATTTCAGGAATTTTCATCTTTGAATTGGATGAGAACAATGAAACTATCCTTGTACATACAATTGAGGACGTTGATTTAATAGAACGCAGTGAAGATGTTGATATTCGTCTCACTCTGTGAAAATAGCCTCCAAAAACAATATTTACATATGCTTTCAATTCAGTTGTATATAGGCTAAACTTTTCCATAAATTTGTTGTAGCAGGTTTAATTGCCGGGACGTTTCTGACATTATAGTCAAGATCCGAAGTTGTAAGAGTATAACCAACAAAAACAACACTGTAAATGCGACATTCCAGTTCAAACTTATGGATATACTTCTTTCAGTGGCTGTCTTGACCGCAACAATTGGTTTCTCGATCTTTTGTGGAACTGGTTCAACGACCTGCGTCTCTTCCTGAGGCTCAAGTGGTGCTGTCGCGTCAGCTAAGTATGTACATTTTTCGATCTCGGTCCTGGTTTCCAGAATCCAGTCTGTGGCAGCAGCCATCTGACCCAGAAACGATTGGCTCTCGATGACAGACCGAATCCACGAACGACCTGTCCATTTGATATAATACGACATCTTGACTCGGGTCTTATTCTGTGGGGCCCACGAAAATTCATATCTAGTCATCACAGTAAATGCATCACCCAGGGGAACATCAGGAGTCTTTGTTGCAGTCACAACCACAACGTAGTCAGCGAGATTCATATGCTCAATAATTTCGCTAACGACACATTTGGTCGATTTGGGTCCAATTGAATACAGTAGTGCCCGACGATACGTGAAGCTACGCTCAAGTTTCGTGGGATCACCCTCAGTGGGATGGAATTCATCATACTCGCTGAGCTCTGAACCATCATGTGTTTCTAAGAACCGTCTATGGAACTCAGTATTGGTGCTGCTAAACATGATTTCAAACACAACCCCCATTGGAGCATCCAATAACTCATCGACTAAATCTTTTTCATTGGACTCCGGGGTATACCCATCATGAACTTCAGTGGATAAATGGGTATCTGGTCCTTGACTCTTATACTTGCTATCGGGCTTGAATTTAACAACCTTAATGGTATTCATGCTCGTAGATTGTTTTTCACTTAAATCCAGGTCGTCCCCGTCTAATGAGAGGATATAGGATTCAATTTGAGGAGAACGAGCGTCAGCCTCTGATTCCTCTGACTGTGTTGGACTTTCATCCTCACCTTCAGGAAGCTTTTCCGGGTGATGATGTGAATTCCAGATCGTCCTGAAGAATTCAAATGTAATATCTCTAGAGACAAAGCTAGCAAAATTATGCCGACATTCCCTAGTTTCGATAGCAATTCCATTGGGGAATAGCCCAGCTGTCGTCTTCTTCTCAAGCTCAATTATATCAGTGAAGGGTATGATAACATTCGTGACCCAACCTAACAAATTAGAATTGAAACAAACATGATGTTCACTTATATAAAGTCTGCCTTGAAGTAATATTTCTCTGCTCAATGCACACAGAAAGTCGTCAATAAGTCTGTCTGTAAGATCTATGGACCGAAAAAGCTGGTGAAAATCGGTGTTTCTTTTCATGGAGGCGTATCTATGCGTAGTATTTTTGTAGAAGGCATCATCATATAATTTTGGATCAAACTTCTCCAATGCTTCAAAGTCTCCCTCACTGATGGTTCTTTTTGATTTCCGATATGCAATGACTTTGGGTGACTTATGCTCGGCAACAGCGACCGCAGCAGCCGAGTTTTCCTTATGTCTTTCGTCAATACTCTGGATGTTGTTAAGAAAGCTCTGGCGTTGTGGAGCTATGTTTGAAGAATTACCTGAATCATCAAGTCCCGAGGATATGATCAGCAGTGCATCCTTTTTCGTCGTTAATGGGTTGACGGGTACTGCCTTGACAGCAAAGGGTGATTGAAGCAAGACTGATGGAGTACTTGAGGTATTTGAGGAAGTCCTTGATAATTCAGCAAGTTGATAAGGACGCTTTTCAAGCAGTTTTTTACCGAGCAAGCCGTCACTACTTCGCGACGAAGTAGTTGAGGCATTATCAAGGCTTGGTTCGAGCTTCTTCTTTTCGGGTATAGCTAATGACTCGGTGGACGGTGGAAAAGAATACGACCAGGCATCTTCATCTTCGTCATTCATGTCTCCTTTGAAAGTAGTTTTGTGGTTGGTCGACTTCAGAGTAGTGGTATGATCGGACCTGTGGACCTATTCAGACGCATTCCGATACTGTCATCTTTGATTCCTGCATATGTGTTACATTAAGACCCACTCCAACATTTTACAGAAAGAATGAACTTTATCGGGAAATTTGTGTTGCCTCCTACATATAGACAACTTTCATTATTACATTACCTAAACTACAATACTAAACTTGTTCCAAGACAACATCTTTGAAGCCAGAAGAAACCTTCTTGCCCTTTTCGTCAGAACCAGCTTCACCGTGCA